>CM056566.1:18771-95619 GCA_029721515.1 Synanceia verrucosa | reverse complement strand
TGTTAGATTTGGGTAGAAACATCATGATTTAACATCATATAATGAGTTTTGGGTAGGTTCTGTAGATCCATAATGTATTTGATTTCTGTGTGTTTTTGAGCTTTTCAGGTCGAGAAAAGGCGTTAGGGGCATTTTCAGCATGATTTACGCATAGGAAAGCTGGTTTACCTTCATTCATCATTCAGAATGATTTTTTTTCCACAAAATATTGCTTATTCTTGTTAGATTTGGGTAGAAACATCATGATTCAACACCATATAATGAGTTTTGGGCATGTTCTGTAGATCCATAATGTATTTGATTTCTGTGTGTTTTTGAGCTTTTCAGGTCGAGAAAAGGCGTTTGGGGCATTTTCAGCATGATTTAAGCATAGGAAAGCTGGTTTACCTTCATTCATCATTCAGAATGATTTTTTCCACAAAATATTGCTTATTCTTGTTAGATTTGGGTAGAAACATCATGATTTAACATCATATAATGAGTTTTGGGTATGTTCTGTAGATCCATAATGTATTTGATTTCTGTGTGTTTTTGAGCTTTTCAGGTCGAGAAAAGGCGTTTGGGGCATTTTCAGCATGATTTAAGCATAGGAAAGCTGGTTTACCTTCATTCATCATTCAGAATGATTTTTTCCACAAAATATTGCTTATTCTTGTTAGATTTGGGTAGAAACATCATGATTCAACATCATATAATGAGTTTTGGGTATGTTCTGTAGATCCATAATGTATTTGATTTCTGTTGTTTTTTTAGCTTTTCAGGTCGAGAAAAGGCGTTTGGGGCATTTTCAGCATGATTTACGCATAGGAAAGCTGGTTTACCTTCATTCATCATTCAGAATGATTTTTTCCACAAAATATTGCTTATTCTTGTTAGATTTGGGTAGAAACATCATGATTTAACATCATATAATGAGTTTTGGGTATGTTCTGTAGATCCATAATGTATTTGATTTCTGTGTGTTTTTGAGCTTTTCAGGTCGAGAAAAGGCGTTTGGGGCATTTTCAGCATGATTTAAGCATAGGAAAGCTGGTTTACCTTCATTCATCATTCAGAATGATTTTTTCCACAAAATATTGCTTATTCTTGTTAGATTTGAGTAGAAACATCATGATTCAACACCATATAATGAGTTTTGGGTATGTTCTGTAGATCCATAATGTATTTGATTTCTGTGTGTTTTTGAGCTTTTCAGGTCGAGAAAAGGCGTTTGGGGCATTTTCAGCATGATTTAAGCATAGGAAAGCTGGTTTACCTTCATTCATCATTCAGAATGATTTTTTCCATAAAATATTGCTTATTCTTGTTAGATTTGGGTAGAAACATCATGATTTAACATCATATAATGAGTTTTGGGTATGTTCTGTAGATCCATAATGTATTTGATTTCTGTGTGTTTTTGAGCTTTTCAGGTCGAGAAAAGGCGTTTGGGGCATTTTCAGCATGATTTAAGCATAGGAAAGCTGGTTTACCTTCATTCATCATTCAGAATGATTTTTTTCCACAAAATATTGCTTATTCTTGTTAGATTTGGGTAGAAACATCATGATTCAACACCATATAATGAGTTTTGGGCATGTTCTGTAGATCCATAATGTATTTGATTTCTGTGTGTTTTTGAGCTTTTCAGGTCGAGAAAAGGCGTTTGGGGCATTTTCAGCATGATTTAAGCATAGGAAAGCTGGTTTACCTTCATTCATCATTCAGAATGATTTTTTTCCATAAAATATTGCTTATTCTTGTTAGATTTGGGTAGAAACATCATGATTTAACATCATATAATGAGTTTTGGGTATGTTCTGTAGATCCATAATGTATTTGATTTCTGTGTGTTTTTGAGCTTTTCAGGTCGAGAAAAGGCGTTTGGGGCATTTTCAGCATGATTTAAGCATAGGAAAGCTGGTTTACCTTCATTCATCATTCAGAATGATTTTTTCCACAAAATATTGTTTATTCTTGTTAGATTTGGGTAGAAACATCATGATTCAACACCATATAATAAGTTTTGGGTATGTTCTGTAGATCCATAATGTATTTGATTTCTGTGTGTTTTTGAGCTTTTCAAGTCGAGAAAAGGCATTTGGAGCTTTTTCAGCATGATTTAAGCATAGGAAAGCTGGTTTACCTTCATTCATCATTCAGAATGTTTTTTTTCCACAAAATATTGCTTATTCTTGTTAGATTTGGGTAGAAACATCATGATTCAACACCATATAATGAGTTTTGGGCATGTTCTGTAGATCCATAATGTATTTGATTTCTGTGTGTTTTTGAGCTTTTCAGGTCGAGAAAAGGCGTTTGGGGCATTTTCAGCATGATTTAAGCATAGGAAAGCTGGTTTACCTTCATTCATCATTCAGAATGATTTTTTTCCATAAAATATTGCTTATTCTTGTTAGATTTGGGTAGAAACATCATGATTCAACACCATATAATGAGTTTTGGGTATGTTCTGTAGATCCATAATGTATTTGATTTCTGTGTGTTTTTGAGCTTTTCAGGTCGAGAAAAGGCGTTTGGGGCATTTTCAGCATGATTTAAGCATAGGAAAGCTGGTTTACCTTCATTCATCATTCAGAATGATTTTTTCCACAAAATATTGCTTATTCTTGTTAGATTTGGGTAGAAACATCATGATTTAACATCATATAATGAGTTTTGGGTATGTTCTGTAGATCCATAATGTATTTGATTTCTGTGTGTTTTTGAGCTTTTCAGTTCGATAAAAGGCGTTAGGGGCATTTTCAGCATGATTTAAGCATAGGAAAGCTGGTTTACCTTCATTCATCATTCAGAATGATTTTTTTTCACAAAATATTGCTTATTCTTGTTAGATTTGGGTAGAAACATCATGATTCAACACCATATAATGAGTTTTGGGCATGTTCTGTAGATCCATAATGTATTTGATTTCTGTGTGTTTTTGAGCTTTTCAGGTCGAGAAAAGGCGTTTGGGGCATTTTCAGCATGATTTAAGCATTGGAAAGCTGGTTTACCTTCATTCATCATTCAGAATGATTTTTTCCATAAAATATTGCTTATTCTTGTTAGATTTGGGTAGAAACATCATGATTCAACACCATATAATGAGTTTTGGGTATGTTCTGTAGATCCATAATGTATTTGATTTCTGTGTGTTTTTGAGCTTTTCAGGTCGAGAAAAGGCGTTTGGGGCATTTTCAGCATGATTTAAGCATAGGAAAGCTGGTTTACCTTCATTCATCATTCAGAATGATTTTTTTCCATAAAATATTGCTTATTCTTGTTAGATTTGGGTAGAAACATCATGATTTAACATCATATAATGAGTTTTGGGTATGTTCTGTAGATCCATAATGTATTTGATTTCTGTGTGTTTTTGAGCTTTTCAGGTCGAGAAAAGGCGTTTGGGGCATTTTCAGCATGATTTAAGCATAGGAAAGCTGGTTTACCTTCATTCATCATTCAGAATGATTTTTTCCACAAAATATTGCTTATTCTTGTTAGATTTGGGTAGAAACATCATGATTCAACACCATATAATGAGTTTTGGGTATGTTCTGTAGATCCATAATGTATTTGATTTCTGTGTGTTTTTGAGCTTTTCAGGTCGAGAAAAGGCGTTTGGGGCATTTTCAGCATGATTTAAGCATAGGAAAGCTGGTTTACCTTCATTCATCATTCAGAATGATTTTTTCCACAAAATATTGCTTATTCTTGTTAGATTTGGGTAGAAACATCATGATTCAACACCATATAATGAGTTTTGGGTATGTTCTGTAGATCCATAATTTGTTTGATTTCTGTGTGTTTTTGAGCTTTTCAGGTCGAGAAAAGGCGTTTGGGGCATTTTCAGCATGATTTAAGCATAGGAAAGCTGGTTTACCTTCATTCATCATTCAGAATGATTTTTTCCACAAAATATTGTTTATTCTTGTTAGATTTGGGTAGAAACATCATGATTCAACACCATATAATGAGTTTTGGGTATGTTCTGTAGATCCATAATGTATTTGATTTCTGTGTGTTTTTGAGCTTTTCAGGTCGAGAAAAGGCGTTTGGGGCATTTTCAGCATGATTTAAGCATAGGAAAGCTGGTTTACCTTCATTCATCATTCAGAATGATTTTTTTCCATAAAATATTGCTTATTCTTGTTAGATTTGGGTAGAAACATCATGATTTAACATCATATAATGAGTTTTGGGTATGTTCTGTAGATCCATAATGTATTTGATTTCTGTGTGTTTTTGAGCTTTTCAGGTCGAGAAAAGGCGTTTGGGGCATTTTCAGCATGATTTAAGCATAGGAAAGCTGGTTTACCTTCATTCATCATTCAGAATGATTTTTTCCACAAAATATTGCTTATTCTTGTTAGATTTGGGTAGAAACATCATGATTCAACACCATATAATGAGTTTTGGGTATGTTCTGTAGATCCATAATGTATTTGATTTCTGTGTGTTTTTGAGCTTTTCAGGTCGAGAAAAGGCGTTTGGGGCATTTTCAGCATGATTTAAGCATAGGAAAGCTGGTTTACCTTCATTCATCATTCAGAATGATTTTTTTCCATAAAATATTGCTTATTCTTGTTAGATTTGGGTAGAAACATCATGATTCAACACCATATAATGAGTTTTGGGCATGTTCTGTAGATCCATAATGTATTTGATTTCTGTGTGTTTTTGAGCTTTTCAGGTCGAGAAAAGGCGTTTGGGGCATTTTCAGCATGATTTAAGCATAGGAAAGCTGGTTTACCTTCATTCATCATTCAGAATGATTTTTTCCACAAAATATTGCTTATTCTTGTTAGATTTGGGTAGAAACATCATGATTCAACACCATATAATGAGTTTTGGGTATGTTCTGTAGATCCATAATGTATTTGATTTCTGTGTGTTTTTGAGCTTTTCAGGTCGAGAAAAGGCGTTTGGGGCATTTTCAGCATGATTTAAGCATAGGAAAGCTGGTTTACCTTCATTCATCATTCAGAATGATTTTTTTCCATAAAATATTGCTTATTCTTGTTAGATTTGGGTAGAAACATCATGATTCAACACCATATAATGAGTTTTGGGCATGTTCTGTAGATCCATAATGTATTTGATTTCTGTGTGTTTTTGAGCTTTTCAGGTCGAGAAAAGGCGTTTGGGGCATTTTCAGCATGATTTAAGCATAGGAAAGCTGGTTTACCTTCATTCATCATTCAGAATGATTTTTTCCACAAAATATTGCTTATTCTTGTTAGATTTGGGTAGAAACATCATGATTTAACATCATATAATGAGTTTTGGGTATGTTCTGTAGATCCATAATGTATTTGATTTCTGTGTGTTTTTGAGCTTTTCAGGTCGAGAAAAGGCGTTTGGGGCATTTTCAGCATGATTTAAGCATAGGAAAGCTGGTTTACCTTCATTCATCATTCAGAATGATTTTTTCCACAAAATATTGCTTATTCTTGTTAGATTTGGGTAGAAACATCATGATTCAACATCATATAATGAGTTTTGGGAATGTTCTGTAGATCCATAATGTATTTGATTTCTGTGTGTTTTGAGCTTTTCAGGTCGAGAAAAGGCGTTTGGGGCATTTTCAGCATGATTTAAGCATAGGAAAGCTGGTTTACCTTCATTCATCATTCAGAATGATTTTTTCCATAAAATATTGCTTATTCTTGTTAGATTTGGGTAGAAACATCATGATTCAACACCATATAATGAGTTTTGGGCATGTTCTGTAGATCCATAATGTATTTGATTTCTGTGTGTTTTTGAGCTTTTCAGGTCGAGAAAAGGCGTTTGGGGCATTTTCAGCATGATTTAAGCATAGGAAAGCTGGTTTACCTTCATTCATCATTCAGAATGATTTTTTCCATAAAATATTGCTTATTCTTGTTAGATTTGGGTAGAAACATCATGATTCAACACCATATAATGAGTTTTGGGCATGTTCTGTAGATCCATAATGTATTTGATTTCTGTGTGTTTTTGAGCTTTTCAGGTCGAGAAAAGGCGTTTGGGGCATTTTCAGCATGATTTAAGCATTGGAAAGCTGGTTTACCTTCATTCATCATTCAGAATGATTTTTTCCACAAAATATTGTTTATTCTTGTTAGATTTGGGTAGAAACATCATGATTCAACACCATATAATAAGTTTTGGGTATGTTCTGTAGATCCATAATGTATTTGATTTCTGTGTGTTTTTGAGCTTTTCAGGTCGAGAAAAGGCGTTTGGGGCATTTTCAGCATGATTTAAGCATAGGAAAGCTGGTTTACCTTCATTCATCATTCAGAATGATTTTTTCCATAAAATATTGCTTATTCTTGTTAGATTTGGGTAGAAACATCATGATTCAACACCATATAATGAGTTTGGGTATGTTCTGTAGATCCATAATGTATTTGATTTCTGTGTGTTTTTGAGCTTTTCAGGTCGAGAAAAGGCGATTGGGTATTTTCAGCATGATTTAAGCATAGGAAAGCTGGTTTACCTTCATTCATCATTCAGAATGTTTTTTTCCATAAAATATTGCTTATTCTTGTTAGATTTGGGTAGAAACATCATGATTCAACACCATATAATGAGTTTTGGGCATGTTCTGTAGATCCATAATGTTTTTGATTTCTGTGTGTTTTTGAGCTTTTCAGGTCGAGAAAAGGCGTTTGGGGCAGTTTCAGCATGATTTAAGCATAAGAAAGCTGGTTTACCTTCATTCATCATTCAGAATGATTTTTTCCATAAAATATTGCTTATTCTTGTTAGATTTGGGTAGAAACATCATGATTCAACACCATATAATGCGTTTTGGGTATGTTCTGTAGATCCATAATGTATTTGATTTCTGTGTGTTTTTGAGCTTTTCAGGTCGAGAAAAGGCGTTTGGGGCATTTTCAGCATGATTTAAGCATAGGAAAGCTGGTTTACCTTCATTCATCATTCAGAATGATTTTTTCCATAAAATATTGCTTAATCTTGTTAGATTTGGGTAGAAACATCATGATTCAACACCATATAATGAGTTTTGGGCATGTTCTGTAGATCCATAATGTATTTGATTTCTGTGTGTTTTTGAGCTTTTCAGGTCGAGAAAAGGCGTTTGGGGCATTTTCAGCATGATTTAAGCATAGGAAAGCTGGTTTACCTTCATTCATCATTCAGAATGATTTTTTCCACAAAATATTGCTTATTCTTGTTAGATTTGGGTAGAAACATCATGATTCAACACCATATAATGAGTTTTGGGTATGTTCTGTAGATCCATAATGTATTTGATTTCTGTGTGTTTTTGAGCTTTTCAGGTCGAGAAAAGGCGTTTGGGGCATTTTCAGCATGATTTAAGCATAGGAAAGCTGGTTTACCTTCATTCATCATTCAGAATGATTTTTTCCATAAAATATTGCTTATTCTTGTTAGATTTGGGTAGAAACATCATGATTCAACACCATATAATGAGTTTTGGGTATGTTCTGTAGATCCATAATGTATTTGATTTCTGTGTGTTTTTGAGCTTTTCAGGTCGAGAAAAGGCGTTTGGGGCATTTTCAGCATGATTTAAGCATAGGAAAGCTGGTTTACCTTCATTCATCATTCAGAATGATTTTTTCCACAAAATATTGTTTATTCTTGTTAGATTTGGGTAGAAACATCATGATTCAACACCATATAATAAGTTTTGGGTATGTTCTGTAGATCCATAATGTATTTGATTTCTGTGTGTTTTTGAGCTTTTCAGGTCGAGAAAAGGCGTTTGGGGCATTTTCAGCATGATTTAAGCATAGGAAAGCTGGTTTACCTTCATTCATCATTCAGAATGATTTTTTTCCATAAAATATTGCTTATTCTTGTTAGATTTGGGTAGAAACATCATGATTCAACACCATATAATGAGTTTTGGGTATGTTCTGTAGATCCATAATGTATTTGATTTCTGTGTGTTTTTGAGCTTTTCAGGTCGAGAAAAGGCGTCTGGGGCATTTTCAGCATGATTTAAGCATAGAAAGCTGGTTTACCTTCATTCATCATTCAGAATGATTTTTTCCACAAAATATTGCTTATTCTTGTTAGATTTGGGTAGAAACATCATGATTCAACACCATATAATGAGTTTTGGGTATGTTCTGTAGATCCATAATGTATTTGATTTCTGTGTGTTTTTGAGCTTTTCAGGTCGAGAAAAGGCGTTTGGGGCATTTTCAGCATGATTTAAGCATAGGAAAGCTGGTTTACCTTCATTCATCATTCAGAATGATTTTTTCCACAAAATATTGCTTATTCTTGTTAGATTTGGGTAGAAACATCATGATTCAACACCATATAATGAGTTTTGGGTATGTTCTGTAGATCCATAATGTATTTGATTTCTGTGTGTTTTTGAGCTTTTCAGGTCGAGAAAAGGCGTTTGGGGCATTTTCAGCATGATTTAAGCATAGGAAAGCTGGTTTACCTTCATTCATCATTCAGAATGATTTTTTCCACAAAATATTGCTTATTCTTGTTAGATTTGGGTAGAAACATCATGATTCAACACCATATAATAAGTTTTGGGTATGTTCTGTAGATCCATAATGTATTTGATTTCTGTGTTTTTGAGCTTTTCAGGTCGAGAAAAGGCGTTTGGGGCATTTTCAGCATGATTTAAGCATAGGAAAGCTGGTTTACCTTCATTCATCATTCAGAATGATTTTTTCCCCAAAATATTGCTTATTCTTGTTAGATTTGAGTAGAAACATCATGATTCAACACCATATAATGAGTTTTGGGTATGTTCTGTAGATCCATAATGTATTTGATTTCTGTGTGTTTTTGAGCTTTTCAGGTCGAGAAAAGGCGTTTGGGGCATTTTCAGCATGATTTAAGCATAGGAAAGCTGGTTTACCTTCATTCATCATTCAGAATGATTTTTTCCACAAAATATTGCTTATTCTTGTTAGATTTGGGTAGAAACATCATGATTCAACACCATATAATGAGTTTTGGGCATGTTCTGTAGATCCATAATGTATTTGATTTCTGTGTGTTTTTGAGCTTTTCAGGTCGAGAAAAGGCGTTTGGGGCATTTTCAGCATGATTTAAGCATAGGAAAGCTGGTTTACCTTCATTCATCATTCAGAATGATTTTTTCCACAAAATATTGCTTATTCTTGTTAGATTTGGGTAGAAACATCATTATTCAACACCTTATATTGATTTTTGGGATTGTTCTGTATTTCCATATTGTATTTTATTTCTGTGTGTTTTGAGCTTTTCAGGTCGAGAAAAGGCGTTTGGGGCATTTTCAGCATGATTTAAGCATAGGAAAGCTGGTTTACCTTCATTCATCATTCAGAATGATTTTTTCCACAAAATATTGCTTATTCTTGTTAGATTTGGGTAGAAACATCATGATTTAACATCATATAATGAGTTTTGGGTATGTTCTGTAGATCCATAATGTATTTGATTTCTGTGTGTTTTTGAGCTTTTCAGGTCGAGAAAAGGCGTTTGGGGCATTTTCAGCATGATTTAAGCATAGGAAAGCTGGTTTACCTTCATTCATCATTCAGAATGATTTTTTCCACAAAATATTGCTTATTCTTGTTAGATTTGGGTAGAAACATCATGATTTAACATCATATAATGAGTTTTGGGTATGTTCTGTAGATCCATAATGTATTTGATTTCTGTGTGTTTTTGAGCTTTTCAGGTCGAGAAAAGGCGTTTGGGGCATTTTCAGCATGATTTAAGCATAGGAAAGCTGGTTTACCTTCATTCATCATTCAGAATGATTTTTTCCTCAAAATATTGTTTATTCTTGTTAGATTTGGGTAGAAACATCATGATTTAACATCATATAATGAGTTTTGGGAATCTTCTGTAGATCCATAATGTATTTGATTTCTGTGTGTTTTTGAGCTTTTCAGGTCGAGAAAAGGCGTTTGGGGCATTTTCAGCATGATTTAAGCATAGGAAAGCTGGTTTACCTTCATTCATCATTCAGAATGATTTTTTCCACAAAATATTGCTTATTCTTGTTAGATTTGGGTAGAAACATCATGATTCAACATCATATAATGAGTTTTGTTATGTTCTGTAGATCCATAATGTATTTGATTTCTGTGTGTTTTTGAGCTTTTCAGGTCGAGAAAAGGCGTTTGGGGCATTTTCAGCATGATTTAAGCATAGGAAAGCTGGTTTACCTTCATTCATCATTCAGAATGATTTTTTCCACAAAATATTGCTTATTCTTGTTAGATTTGGGTAGAAACATCATGATTTAACATCATATAATGAGTTTTGGGTATGTTCTGTAGATCCATAATTTGTTTGATTTCTGTGTGTTTTTGAGCTTTTCAGGTCGAGAAAAGGCGTTTGGGGCATTTTCAGCATGATTTAAGCATAGGAAAGCTGGTTTACCTTCATTCATCATTCAGAATGATTTTTTCCACAAAATATTGCTTATTCTTGTTAGATTTGGGTAGAAACATCATGATTTAACATCATATAATAAGTTTTGGGTATGTTCTGTAGATCCATAATGTATTTGATTTCTGTGTGTTTTTGAGCTTTTCAGGTCGAGAAAAGGCGTTTGGGGCATTTTCAGCATGATTTAAGCATAGGAAAGCTGGTTTACCTTCATTCATCATTCAGAATGATTTTTTCCACAAAATATTGCTTATTCTTGTTAGATTTGAGTAGAAACATCATGATTTAACATCATATAATGAGTTTTGGGTATGTTCTGTAGATCCATAATGTATTTGATTTCTGTGTGTTTTTGAGCTTTTCAGGTCGAGAAAAGGCGTTTGGGGCATTTTCAGCATGATTTAAGCATAGGAAAGCTGGTTTACCTTCATTCATCATTCAGAATGATTTTTTCCACAAAATATTGCTTATTCTTGTTAGATTTGGGTAGAAACATCATGATTTAACATCATATAATGAGTTTTGGGTATGTTCTGTAGATCCATAATGTATTTGATTTCTGTGTGTTTTTGAGCTTTTCAGGTCGAGAAAAGGCGTTTGGGGCATTTTCAGCATGATTTAAGCATAGGAAAGCTGGTTTACCTTCATTCATCATTCAGAATGATTTTTTCCACAAAATATTGCTTATTCTTGTTAGATTTGGGTAGAAACATCATGATTCAACACCATATAATTAGTTTTGGGTATGTTCTGTAGATCCATAATGTATTTGATTTCTGTGTGTTTTTGAGCTTTTCAGGTCGAGAAAAGGCGTTTGGGGCATTTTCAGCATGATTTAAGCATAGGAAAGCTGGTTTACCTTCATTCATCATTCAGAATGATTTTTTCCATAAAATATTGCTTATTCTTGTTAGATTTGGGTAGAAACATCATGATTCAGCACCATATAATAAGTTTTGGGTATGTTCTGTAGAGCCATAATTTGTTTGATTTCTGTGTGTTTTTGAGCTTTTCAGGTCGAGAAAAGGCGTTTGGGGCATTTTCAGCATGATTTAAGCATAGGAAAGCTGGTTTACCTTCATTCATCATTCAGAATGATTTTTTCCACAAAATATTGTTTATTCTTGTTAGATTTGGGTAGAAACATCATGATTCAACACCATATAATAAGTTTTGGGCATGTTCTGTAGATCCATAATGTATTTGATTTCTGTGTGTTTTTGAGCTTTTCAGGTCGAGAAAAGGCGTTTGGGGCATTTTCAGCATGATTTAAGCATAGGAAAGCTGGTTTACCTTCATTCATCATTCAGAATGATTTTTTCCACAAAATATTGCTTATTCTTGTTAGATTTGAGTAGAAACATCATGATTCAACATCATATAATGAGTTTTGGGTATGTTCTGTAGATCCATAATGTATTTGATTTCTGTGTGTTTTTGAGCTTTTCAGGTCGAGAAAAGGCGTTTGGGGCATTTTCAGCATGATTTAAGCATAGGAAAGCTGGTTTACCTTCATTCATCATTCAGAATGATTTTTTCCACAAAATATTGCTTATTCTTGTTAGATTTGGGTAGAAACATCATGATTTAACATCATATAATGAGTTTTGGGTATGTTCTGTAGATCCATAATTTGTTTGATTTCTATGTGTTTTTGAGCTTTTCAGGTCGAGAAAAGGCGTTTGGGGCATTTTCAGCATGATTTAAGCATAGGAAAGCTGGTTTACCTTCATTCATCATTCAGAATGATTTTTTCCACAAAATATTGCTTATTCTTGTTAGATTTGGGTAGAAACATCATGATTTAACATCATATAATGAGTTTTGGGTATGTTCTGTAGATCCATAATTTGTTTGATTTCTGTATGTTTTTGAGCTTTTCAGGTCGAGAAAAGGCGTTTGGGGCATTTTCAGCATGATTTAAGCATAGGAAAGCTGGTTTACCTTCATTCATCATTCAGAATGATTTTTTCCACAAAATATTGCTTATTCTTGTTAGATTTGAGTAGAAACATCATGATTTAACATCATATAATGAGTTTTGGGTATGTTCTGTAGATCCATAATATATTTGATTTCTGTGTGTTTTTGAGCTTTTCAGGTCGAGAAAAGGCGTTTGGGGCATTTTCAGCATGATTTAAGCATAGGAAAGCTGGTTTACCTTCATTCATCATTCAGAATGATTTTTTCCACAAAATATTGCTTATTCTTGTTAGATTTGGGTAGAAACATCATGATTTAACATCATATAATGAGTTTTGTTTATGTTCTGTAGATCTATAATGTATTTCATTTCTGTGTGTTTTTGAGCTTTTCAGGTCGAGAAAAGGCGTTTGGGGCATTTTCAGCATGATTTACGCATAGGAAAGCTGGTTTACCTTCATTCATCATTCAGAATGATTTTTTCCACAAAATATTGCTTATTCTTGTTAGATTTAGGTAGAAACATCATGATGTATCATCATATAATGAGTTTTGTTTAAGTTCTGTAGATCCATAATGTATTTTATTTCTGTGTGTTTTTGAGCTTTTCAGGTCGAGAAAAGGCGTTTGGGGCATTTTCAGCATGATTTAAGCATAGGAAAGCTGGTTTACCTTCATTCATCATTCAGAATGATTTTTTCCACAAAATATTGCTTATTCTTGTTAGATTTGAGTAGAAACATCATGATTCAACACCATATAATGAGTTTTGGGTATGTTCTGTAGATCCATAATGTATTTGATTTCTGTGTGTTTTTGAGCTTTTCAGGTCGAGAAAAGGCGTTTGGGGCATTTTCAGCATGATTTAAGCATAGGAAAGCTGGTTTACCTTCATTCATCATTCAGAATGATTTTTTCCATAAAATATTGCTTATTCTTGTTAGATTTGGGTAGAAACATCATGATTCAACACCATATAATAAGTTTTGGGTATGTTCTGTAGATCCATAATGTATTTGATTTCTGTGTGTTTTTGAGCTTTTCAGGTCGAGAAAAGGCGTTTGGGGCATTTTCAGCATGATTTAAGCATAGGAAAGCTGGTTTACCTTCATTCATCATTCAGAATGATTTTTTCCACAAAATATTGCTTATTCTTGTTAGATTTGGGTAGAAACATCATGATTCAACACCATATAATGAGTTTTGGGCATGTTCTGTAGATCCATAATGTATTTCATTTCTGTCTGTTTTTGAGCTTTTCAGGTCGAGAAAAGGCGTTTGGGGCATTTTCAGCATGATTTAAGCATAGGAAAGCTGGTTTACCTTCATTCATCATTCAGAATGATTTTTTCCACAAAATATTGCTTATTCTTGTTAGATTTGGGTAGAAACATCATGATTGAACATCATATAATGAGTTTTGGGTATGTTCTGTAGATCCATAATGTATTTGATTTCTGTCTGTTTTTGAGCTTTTCAGGTCGAGAAAAGGCGTTTGGGGCATTTTGAGAATGATTTACGCATAGGAAAGCTGGTTTACCTTCATTCATCATTCAGAATGATTTTTTCCACAAAATATTGCTTATTCTTGTTAGATTTGGGTAGAAACATCATGATTTAACATCATATAATGAGTTTTGGGTATGTTCTGTAGATGCATAATTTGTTTGATTTCTATGTGTTTTTGAGCTTTTCAGGTCGAGAAAAGGCGTTTGGGGCATTTTCAGCATGATTTACGCATAGGAAAGCTGATTGACATTCATTCATCATTCAGAATGATTTTTTCCACAAAATATAGCTTATTCTTGTTAGATTTGAGTAGAAACATCATGATTTAACATCATATTATAACTTTTGGGTATGTTCTGTAGATCCATAATTTGTTTGATTTCTATGTTTTTGAGCTTTTCAGGTCGAGAAAAGGCGTTTCAGCATGATTTAAGCATAGGAAAGCTGGTTTACCTTCATTCATCATTCAGAATGATTTTTTCCACAAAATATTGCTTATTCTTGTTAGATTTGAGTAGAAACATCATGATTTAACATCATATAATGAGTTTTGTTTATGTTCTGTAGATCCATAATATATTTGATTTCTGTGTGTTTTTGAGCTTTTCAGGTCGAGAAAAGGCGTTTGGGGCATTTTCAGCATGATTTACGCATAGGAAAGCTGGTTTACCTTCATTCATCATTCAGAATGATTTTTTCCACAAAATATTGCTTATTCTTGTTAGATTTGGGTAGAAACATCATGATTTAACATCATATAATGAGTTTTGGGTATGTTCTGTAGATCCATAATGTATTTGATTTCTGTGTGTTTTTGAGCTTTTCAGGTCGAGAAAAGGCGTTTGGGGCATTTTCAGCATGATTTACGCATAGGAAAGCTGGTTTACCTTCATTCATCATTCAGAATGATTTTTTCCACAAAATATTGCTTATTCTTGTTAAATTTGGGTAGAAACATCATGATGTATCATCATATAATGAGTTTTGTTCAGTTCTGTAGATCCATAATGTATTTTATTTCTGTGTGTTTTTGAGCTTTTCAGGTCGAGAAAAGGCGTTTGGGGCATTTTCAGCATGATTTAAGCATAGGAAAGCTGGTTTACCTTCATTCATCATTCAGAATGATTTTTTCCACAAAATATTGCTTATTCTTGTTAGATTTGAGTAGAAACATCATGATTCAGCACCATATAATGAGTTTTGGGTATGTTCTGTAGATCCATAATGTATTTGATTTCTGTGTGTTTTTGAGCTTTTCATGTCGAGAAAAGGCGTTTGGGGCATTTTCAGCATGATTTACGCATAGGAAAGCTGGTTTACCTTCATTCATCATTCAGAATGATTTTTTTTCCATAAAATATTGCTTATTCTTGTTAGATTTGGGTAGAAACATCATGATTCAGCACCATATAATAAGTTTTGGGTATGTTCTGTAGAGCCATAATTTGTTTGATTTCTGTGTGTTTTTGAGCTTTTCAGGTCGAGAAAAGGCGTTTGGGGCATTTTCAGCATGATTTAAGCATAGGAAAGCTGGTTTACCTTCATTCATCATTCAGAATGATTTTTTTTCCACAAAATATTGCTTATTCTTGTTAGATTTGGGTAGAAACATCATGATTCAACACCATATAATGAGTTTTGGGCATGTTCTGTAGATCCATAATGTATTTCATTTCTGTCTGTTTTTGAGCTTTTCAGGTCGAGAAAAGGCGTTTCAGCATGATTTAAGCATAGGAAAGCTGGTTTACCTTCATTCATCATTCAGAATGATTTTTTCCACAAAATATTGCTTATTCTTGTTAGATTTGGGTAGAAACATCATGATTGAACATCATATAATGAGTTTTGGGTATGTTCTGTAGATCCATAATGTATTTGATTTCTGTCTGTTTTTGAGCTTTTCAGGTCGAGAAAAGGCGTTTGGGGCATTTTCAGCATGATTTACGCATAGGAAAGCTGGTTTACCTTCATTCATCATTCAGAATGATTTTTTCCATAAAATATTGCTTATTCTTGTTAGATTTGGGTACAAACATCATGATTTAATATCATATAATGAGTTTTGTGTATGTTCTGTACATCCATAATGTATTTGATTTCTGTCTGTTTTTGAGCTTATCAGGTCGAGAAAAGGCGTTTCAGCATGATTTACGCATAGGAAAGCTGGTTTACCTTCATTCATCATTCAGAATGATTTTTTCCACAAAATATTGCTTATTCTTGTTAGATTTGAGTAGAAACATCATGATTTAACATCATATAGTGAGTTTTGGGTATGTTCTGTAGATCCATAATGTATTTCATTTCTGTGTGTTTTTGAGCTTTTCAGGTCGAGAAAAGGCGTTTGGGGCATTTTCAGCATGATTTAAGCATAGGAAAGCTGGTTTACCTTCATTCATCATTCAGAATGATTTTTTCCACAAAATATTGCTTATTCTTGTTAGATTTGGGTACAAACATCATGATTTAACATCATATTATAAGTTTTGGGTATGTTCTGTAGATCCATGATTCAACATCATATAATGAGTTTTAGGTATGTTCTGTAGATCCATAATTTGTTTGATTTCTATGTGTTTTTGAGCTTTTCAGGTCGAGAAAAGGCGTTTGGGGCATTTTCAGCATGATTTACGCATAGGAAAGCTGGTTTACCTTCATTCATCATTCAGAATGATTTTTTCCACAAAATATTGCTTATTCTTGTTAGATTTGGGTAGAAACATCATGATTTAACATCATATAATGAGTTTTGGGTATGTTCTGTAGATCCATAATGTATTTGATTTCTATGTGTTTTTGAGCTTTTCAGGTCGAGAAAAGGCGTTTGGGGCATTTTCAGCATGATTTAAGCATAGGAAAGCTGGTTTACCTTCATTCATCATTCAGAATGATTTTTTCCACAAAATATTGCTTATTCTTGTTAGATTTGGGTAGAAACATCATGATTCAACACCATATAATGAGTTTTGGGCATGTTCTGTAGATCCATAATGTATTTGATTTCTGTATGTTTTTGAGCTTTTCAGGTCGAGAAAAGGCGTTTGGGGCATTTTCAGCATGATTTAAGCATAGGAAAGCTGGTTTACCTTCATTCATCATTCAGAATGATTTTTTCCACAAAATATTGCTTATTCTTGTTAGATTTGGGTACAAACATCATGATTTAACATCATATTATAAGTTTTGGGTATGTTCTGTAGATCCATAATTTGTATGATTTCTATGTGTTTTTGAGCTTTTCAGGTCGAGAAAAGGCGTTTGGGGCATTTTCAGCATGATTTAAGCATAGGAAAGCTGGTTTACCTTCATTCATCATTCAGAATGATTTTTTTTCCACAAAATATTGCTTATTCTTGTTAGATTTGGGTAGAAACATCATGATTCAACACCATATAATGAGTTTTGGGCATGTTCTGTAGATCCATAATGTATTTGATTTCTGTATGTTTTTGAGCTTTTCAGGTCGAGAAAAGGCGTTTGGGGCATTTTCAGCATGATTTAAACATAGGAAAGCTGGTTTACCTTCATTCATCATTCAGAATGATTTTTTCCACAAAATATTGCTTATTCTTGTTAGATTTGGGTACAAACATCATGATTTAACATCATATAATGAGTTTTGGGTATGTTCTGTAGATCCATAATGTATTTGATTTCTGTCTGTTTTTGAGCTTTTCAGGTCGAGAAAAGGCGTTTCAGCATGATTTAAGCATAGGAAAGCTGGTTTACCTTCATTCATCATTCAGAATGATTTTTTCCACAAAATATTGGTTATTCTTGTTAGATTTGGGTAAAAACATCATGATTTAACATCATATTATAAGTTTTGAGTATGTTCTGTAGATCCATAATTTGTTTGATTTCTATGTGTTTTTGAGCTTTTCAGGTCGAGAAAAGGCGTTTGGGGCATTTTCAGCATGATTTAAGCATAGGAAAGCTGGTTTACCTTCATTCATCATTCAGAATGATTTTTTCCACAAAATATTGCTTATTCTTGTTAGATTTGGGTAGAAACATCATGATTTAACATCATATAATGCGTTCTAGGTATGTTCTGTAGATCCATAATGTATTTGATTTCTGTCTGTTTTTGAGCTTTTCAGGTCGAGAAAAGGCGTTTGGGGCATTTTCAGCATGATTTAAGCATAGGAAAGCTGGTTTACCTTCATTCATCATTCAGAATGATTTTTTCCACAAAATATTGCTTATTCTTGTTAGATTTGGGTACAAACATCATGATTTAACATCATATAATGCGTTCTAGGTATGTTCTGTAGATCCATAATGTATTTCATTTCTGTGTGTTTTTGAGCTTTTCAGGTCGAGAAAAGGCGTTTGGGGCATTTTCAGCATGATTTAAGCATAGGAAAGCTTTTTTACCTTCATTCATCATTCAGAATGATTTTTTCCACAAAATATTGCTTATTCTTGTTAGATTTGAGTAGAAACATCATGATTTAACATCATATAATGAGTTTTGGGTATGTTCTGTAGATCCATAATGTATTTGATTTCTGTCTGTTTTTGAGCTTTTCAGGTCGAGAAAAGGCGTTTGGGGCATTTTCAGCATGATTTAAGCATAGGAAAGCTGGTTTACCTTCATTCATCATTCAGAATGATTTTTTCCACAAAATATTGCTTATTCTTGTTAGATTTGGGTAGAAACATCATGATTTAACATCATATAATGAGTTTTGTGTATGTTCTGTAGATCCATAATGTATTTGATTTCTGTGTGTTTTTGAGCTTTTCAGGTCGAGAAAAGGCGTTTGGGGCATTTTCAGCATGATTTAAGCATAGGAAAGCTGGTTTACCTTCATTCATCATTCAGAATGATTTTTTCCACAAAATATTGCTTATTCTTGTTAGATTTGGGTACAAACATCATGATTTAACATCATATAATGAGTTCTGGGTATGTTCTGTAGATCCATAATGTATTTCATTTCTGTGTGTTTTTGAGCTTTTCAGGTCGAGAAAAGGCGTTTGGGGCATGTTCAGCATGATTTACGCATAGGAAAGCTGGTTTACCTTCATTCATCATTCAGAATGATTTTTTTCCATAAAATATTGCTTATTCTTGTTAGATTTGGGTAGAAACATCATGATTCAACACCATATAATGAGTTTTGGGTATGTTCTGTAGATCCATAATGTATTTGATTTCTGTCTGTTTTTGAGCTTTTCAGGTCGAGAAAAGGCGTTTGGGGCATTTTCAGCATGATTTAAGCATAGGAAAGCTGGTTTACCTTCATTCATCATTCAGAATGATTTTTTCCACAAAATATTGCTTATTCTTGTTAGATTTGAGTAGAAACATCATGATTTAACATCATATAATGAGTTTTGGGTATGTTCTGTAGATCCATAATGTATTTGATTTCTGTGTGTTTTTGAGCTTTTCAGGTCGAGAAAAGGCGTTTGGGGCATTTTCAGCATGATTTAAGCATAGGAAAGCTGGTTTACCTTCATTCATCATTCAGAATGATTTTTTCCACAAAATATTGCTTATTCTTGTTAGATTTGGGTAGAAACATCATGATTTAACATCATATAATGAGTTTTGGGTATGTTCTGTAGATCCATAATGTATTTGATTTCTGTGTGTTTTGAGCTTTTCAGGTCGAGAAAAGGCGTTTGGGGCATTTTCAGCATGATTTAAGCATAGGAAAGCTGGTTTACCTTCATTCATCATTCAGAATGATTTTTTCCAGAAAAAATTGATTATTCTTATTAGATATGAGTAGAATCATCATGATTTAACATCATATAATGAGTTTTGGGTATGTTCTGTAGATCCATAATGTATTTGATTTCTGTGTGTTTTTGAGCTTTTCAGGTCGAGAAAAGGCGTTTGGGGCATTTTCAGCATGATTTACGCATAGGAAAGCTGGTTTACCTTCATTCATCATTCAGAATGATTTTTTCCATAAAATATTGCTTATTCTTGTTAGATTTGGGTAGAAACATCATGATTTAACATCATATAATGAGTTTTGGGTATGTTCTGTAGATCCATAATGTATTTGATTTCTGTGTGTTTTTGAGCTTTTCAGGTCGAGAAAAGGCGTTTGGGGCATTTTCAGCATGATTTAAGCATAGGAAAGCTGGTTTACCTTCATTCATCATTCAGAATGATTTTTTCCACAAAATATTGCTTATTCTTATTAGATTTGGGTAGAAACATCATGATTTAACATCATATAATGAGTTTTGGGTATGTTCTGTAGATCCATAATGTATTTGATTTCTGTGTGTTTTTGAGCTTTTCAGGTCGAGAAAAGGCGTTTGGGGCATTTTCAGCATGATTTAAGCATAGGAAAGCTGGTTTACCTTCATTCATCATTCAGAATGATTTTTTCCACAAAATATTGCTTATTCTTGTTAGATTTGGGTAGAAACATCATGATTTAACATCATATAATGAGTTTTGGGTATGTTCTGTAGATCCATAATGTATTTGATTTCTGTGTGTTTTTGAGCTTTTCAGGTCGAGAAAAGGCGTTTGGGGCATTTTCAGCATGATTTAAGCATAGGAAAGCTGGTTTACCTTCATTCATCATTCAGAATGATTTTTTCCACAAAATATTGCTTATTCTTATTAGATTTGAGGAGAAACATCATGATTTAACATCATATAATGAGTTTTGGGTATGTTCTGTAGATCCATAATGTATTTGATTTCTGTCTGTTTTTGAGCTTTTCAGGTCGAGAAAAGGCGTTTGGGGCATTTTCAGCATGATTTAAGCATAGGAAAGCTGGTTTACCTTCATTCATCATTCAGAATGATTTTTTCCATAAAATATTGCTTATTCTTGTTAGATTTGGGTAGAAACATCATGATTTAACATCATATAATGAGTTTTGTTTATGTTCTGTAGATCCATAATGTATTTGATTTCTGTGTGTTTTTGAGCTTTTCAGGTCGAGAAAAGGCGTTTGGGGCATTTTCAGCATGATTTACGCATAGGAAAGCTGGTTTACCTTCATTCATCATTCAGAATGATTTTTTCCATAAAATATTGCTTATTCTTGTTAGATTTGAGTAGAAACATCATGATTTAACATCATATAATGAGTTTTGGGTATGTTCTGTAGATCCATAATGTATTTGATTTCTGTCTGTTTTTGAGCTTTTCAGGTCGAGAAAAGGCGTTTGGGGCATTTTCAGCATGATTTAAGCATAGGAAAGCTGGTTTACCTTCATTCATCATTCAGAATGATTTTTTCCACAAAATATTGCTTATTCTTGTTAGATTTGGGTAGAAACATCATGATTTAACATCATATAATGCGTTCTAGGTATGTTCTGTAGATCCATAATGTGTTTCATTTCTGTCTGTTTTTGAGCTTTTCAGGTCGAGAAAAGGCGTTTGGGGCATTTTCAGCATGATTTAAGCATAGGAAAGCTTTTTTACCTTCATTCATCATTCAGAATGATTTTTTCCACAAAATATTGCTTATTCTTGTTAGATTTGAGTAGAAACATCATGATTTAACATCATATAATGAGTTTTGGGTATGTTCTGTAGATCCATAATTTGTTTGATTTCTATGTGTTTTTGAGCTTTTCAGGTCGAGAAAAGGCGTTTGGGGCATTTTCAGCATGATTTAAGCATAGGAAAGCTGGTTTACCTTCATTCATCATTCAGAATGATTTTTTCCACAAAATATTGCTTATTCTTGTTAGATTTGGGTAGAAACATCATGATTTAACATCATATAATGAGTTTTGGGTATGTTCAGTAGATCCATAATGTATTTGATTTCTGTCTGTTTTTGAGCTTTTCAGGTCGAGAAAAGGCGTTTGGGGCATTTTCAGCATGATTTACGCATAGGAAAGCTGGTTTACCTTCATTCATCATTCAGAATGATTTTTTCCATAAAATATTGCTTATTCTTGTTAGATTTGAGTAGAAACATCATGATTTAACATCATATAATGAGTTTTGGGTATGTTCTCTAGATCCATAATGTATTTGATTTCTGTCTGTTTTTGAGCTTTTCAGGTCGAGAAAAGGCGTTTGGGGCATTTTCAGCATGATTTAAGCATAGGAAAGCTGGTTTACCTTCATTCATCATTCAGAATGATTTTTTCCACAAAATATTGCTTATTCTTGTTAGATTTGGGTACAAACATCATGATTTAACATCATATTATAAGTTTTGGGTATGTTCTGTAGATCCATAATTTGTATGATTTCTATGTGTTTTTGAGCTTTTCAGGTCGAGAAAAGGCGTTTGGGGCATTTTCAGCATGATTTAAGCATAGGAAAGCTGGTTTACCTTCATTCATCATTCAGAATGATTTTTTCCACAAAATATTGCTTATTCTTGTTAGAATTGGGTAGAAACATCATGATTTAACATCATATAATGAGTTTTGGGTATGTTCTGTAGATCCATAATGTATTTGATTTCTGTCTGTTTTTGAGCTTTTCAGGTCGAGAAAAGGCGTTTGGGGCATTTTCAGCATGATTTAAGCATAGGAAAGCTGGTTTACCTTCATTCATCATTCAGAATGATTTTTTCCACAAAATATTGCTTATTCTTGTTAGATTTGAGTAGAAACATCATGATTTAACATCATATAATGAGTTTTGGGTATGTTCTGTAGATCCATAATGTATTTGATTTCTGTGTGTTTTTGAGCTTTTCAGGTCGAGAAAAGGCGTTTGGGGCATTTTCAGCATGATTTAAGCATAGGAAAGCTGGTTTACCTTCATTCATCATTCAGAATGATTTTTTCCACAAAATATTGCTTATTCTTGTTAGAATTGGGTAGAAACATCATGATTTAACATCATATAATGACTTTTGTTTATGTTCTGTAGATCCATAATTTGTTTGATTTCTGTGTGTTTTTGAGCTTTTCAGGTCGAGAAAAGGCGTTTGGGGCATTTTCAGCATGATTTAAGCATAGGAAAGCTGGTTTACCTTCATTCATCATTCAGAATGATTTTTTCCACAAAATATTGCTTATTCTTGTTAGAATTGGGTAGAAACATCATGATTTAACATCATATAATGAGTTTTGGGTATGTTCTCTACATCCATAATGTATTTGATTTCTGTCTGTTTTTGAGCTTTTCAGGTCGAGAAAAGGCGTTTGGGGCATTTTCAGCATGATTTAAGCATAGGAAAGCTGGTTTACCTTCATTCATCATTCAGAATGATTTTTTCCACAAAATATTGCTTATTCTTGTTAGATTTGAGTAGAAACATCATGATTTAACATCATATAATGACTTTTGTTTATGTTCTGTAGATCCATAATGTATTTGATTTCTGTGTGTTTTTGAGCTTTTCAGGTCGAGAAAAGGCGTTTGGGGCATTTTCAGCATGATTTAAGCATAGGAAAGCTGGTTTACCTTCATTCATCATTCAGAATGATTTTTTCCACAAAATATTGCTTATTCTTGTTAGATTTGGGTAGAAACATCATGATTTAACATCATATAATGACTTTTGTTTATGTTCTGTAGATCCATAATTTGTTTGATTTCTGTGTGTTTTTGAGCTTTTCAGGTCGAGAAAAGGCGTTTGGGGCATTTTCAGCATGATTTAAGCATAGGAAAGCTGGTTTACCTTCATTCATCATTCAGAATGATTTTTTCCACAAAATATTGCTTATTCTTGTTAGATTTGGGTAGAAACATCATGATTTAACATCATATAATGCGTTCTAGGTATGTTCTGTAGATCCATAATGTATTTCATTTCTGTCTGTTTTTGAGCTTTTCAGGTCGAGAAAAGGCGTTTGGGGCATTTTCAGCATGATTTAAGCATAGGAAAGCTGGTTTACCTTCATTCATCATTCAGAATGATTTTTTCCACAAAATATTGCTTATTCTTGTTAGATTTGGGTAGAAACATCATCATTTAACATCATATAATGAGTTTTGGGTATGTTCAGTAGATCCATAATGTATTTGATTTCTGTCTGTTTTTGAGCTTTTCAGGTCGAGAAAAGGCGTTTGGGGCATTTTCAGCATGATTTACGCATAGGAAAGCTGGTTTACCTTCATTCATCATTCAGAATGATTTTTTCCATAAAATATTGCTTATTCTTGTTAGATTTGAGTAGAAACATCATGATTTAACATCATATAATGAGTTTTGGGTATGTTCTCTACATCCATAATGTATTTGATTTCTGTCTGTTTTTGAGCTTTTCAGGTCGAGAAAAGGCGTTTGGGGCATTTTCAGCATGATTTAAGCA
This sequence comes from Synanceia verrucosa, assembly GCA_029721515.1. Taxonomy (NCBI): domain Eukaryota; kingdom Metazoa; phylum Chordata; class Actinopteri; order Perciformes; family Synanceiidae; genus Synanceia; species Synanceia verrucosa. Next base: position 71,585 of record CM056566.1, on the reverse strand, counting down.
TAGGAAAGCTGGTTTACCTTCATTCATCATTCAGAATGATTTTTTCCACAAAATATTGCTTATTCTTGTTAGATTTGGGTACAAACATCATGATTTAACATCATATTATAAGTTTTGGGTATGTTCTGTAGATCCATAATTTGTATGATTTCTATGTGTTTTTGAGCTTTTCAGGTCGAGAAAAGGCGTTTGGGGCATTTTCAGCATGATTTAAGCATAGGAAAGCTGGTTTACCTTCATTCATCATTCAGAATGATTTTTTCCACAAAATATTGCTTATTCTTGTTAGATTTGGGTACAAACATCATGATTTAACATCATATAATGCGTTCTAGGTATGTTCTGTAGATCCATAATGTATTTGATTTCTGTGTGTTTTTGAGCTTTTCAGGTCGAGAAAACGGCGTTTGGGGCATTTTCAGCATGATTTACGCATAGGAAAGCTGGTTTACCTTCATTCATCATTCAGAATGATTTTTTCCACAAAATATTGCTTATTCTTGTTAGATTTGGGTAGAAACATCATGATTTAACATCATATAATGAGTTTTGTTTATGTTCTGTAGATCCATAATGTATTTGATTTCTGTGTGTTTTTGAGCTTTTCAGGTCGAGAAAAGGCGTTTGGGGCATTTTCAGCATGATTTAAGCATAGGAAAGCTGGTTTACCTTCATTCATCATTCAGAATGATTTTTTCCACAAAATATTGCTTATTCTTGTTAGATTTGAGTAGAAACATCATGATTTAACATCATATAATGAGTTTTGGGTATGTTCTGTAGATCCATAATTTGTTTGATTTCTATGTGTTTTTGAGCTTTTCAGGTCGAGAAAAGGCGTTTGGGGCATTTTCAGCATGATTTAAGCATAGGAAAGCTGGTTTACCTTCATTCATCATTCAGAATGATTTTTTCCACAAAATATTGCTTATTCTTGTTAGATTTGGGTAGAAACATCATGATTTAACATCATATAATGCGTTCTAGGTATGTTCTGTAGATCCATAATGTATTTGATTTCTATGTTTTTGAGCTTTTCAGGTCGAGAAAAGGCGTTTCAGCATGATTTAAGCATAGGAAAGCTGGTTTACCTTCATTCATCATTCAGAATGATTTTTTCCACAAAATATTGCTTATTCTTGTTAGATTTGGGTAGAAACATCATGATTTAACATCATATAATGCGTTCTAGGTATGTTCTGTAGAGCTATAATGTATTTGATTTCAGTGTGTTTTTGAGCTTTTGAGGTCGAGAAAAGGCGTTTGGGGCATTTTCAGCATGATTTACGCATAGGAAAGCTGTTTTACCTTCATTCATCATTCAGAATGATTTTTTCCACAAAATATTGCTTATTCTTGTTAGATTTGGGTAGAAACATCATGATTTAACATCATATAATGAGTTTTGGGTATGTTCTGTAGATCCATAATGTATTTGATTTCTGTCTGTTTTTGAGCTTTTCAGGTCGAGAAAAGGCGTTTGGGGCATTTTCAGCATGATTTACGCATAGGAAAGCTGGTTTACCTTCATTCATCATTCAGAATGATTTTTTCCATAAAATATTGCTTATTCTTGTTAGATTTGAGTAGAAACATCATGATTTAACATCATATAATGAGTTTTGGGTATGTTCTGTACATCCATAATGTATTTGATTTCTGTCTGTTTTTGAGCTTTTCAGGTCGAGAAAAGGCGTTTGGGGCATTTTCAGCATGATTTAAGCATAGGAAAGCTGGTTTACCTTCATTCATCATTCATTATGATGTTTTACATAAAATATTGAGTATTCTTGTTAGATTTGAGTAGAAACATCATTATTTAACATCATATAATGATTTTTGGGTATGTACTCTAGATCAATTATGTTTTTTTTTTCTGTCTGTTTTTGAGCTTTTCAGGTCGAGAAAAGGCGTTTGGGGCATTTTCAGCATGATTTAAGCATAGGAAAGCTGGTTTACCTTCATTCATCATTCAGAATGATTTTTTCCACAAAATATTGCTTATTCTTGTTAGATTTGAGTAGAAACATCATGATTTAACATCATATAATGAGTTTTGGGTATGTTCTGTAGATCCATAATTTGTTTGATTTCTGTGTGTTTTTGAGCTTTTCAGGTCGAGAAAAGGCGTTTGGGGCATTTTCAGCATGATTTAAGCATAGGAAAGCTGGTTTACCTTCATTCATCATTCAGAATGATTTTTTCCACAAAATATTGCTTATTCTTGTTAGATTTGGGTAGAAACATCATGATTTAACATCATATAATGAGTTTTGGGTATGTTCTGTAGATCCATAATGTATTTGATTTCTGTGTGTTTTTGAGCTTTTCAGGTCGAGAAAAGGCGTTTGGGGCATTTTCAGCATGATTTAAGCATAGGAAAGCTGGTTTACCTTCATTCATCATTCAGAATGATTTTTTCCACAAAATATTGCTTATTCTTGTTAGATTTGAGTAGAAACATCATGATTTAACATCATATAATGAGTTTTGGGTATGTTCTGTAGATCCATAATGTATTTGATTTCTGTCTGTTTTTGAGCTTTTCAGGTCGAGAAAAGGCGTTTGGGGCATTTTCAGCATGATTTAAGCATAGGAAAGCTGGTTTACCTTCATTCATCATTCAGAATGATTTTTTCCATAAAATATTGCTTATTCTTGTTAGATTTGAGTAGAAACATCATGATTTAACATCATATAATGAGTTTTGGGTATGTTCTGTAGATCCATAATGTATTTGATTTCTGTCTGTTTTTGAGCTTTTCAGGTCGAGAAAAGGCGTTTGGGGCATTTTCAGCATGATTTAAGCATAGGAAAGCTGGTTTACCTTCATTCATCATTCAGAATGATTTTTTCCACAAAATATTGCTTATTCTTGTTAGATTTGAGTAGAAACATCATGATTTAACATCATATAATGAGTTTTGGGTATGTTCTGTAGATCCATAATGTATTTGATTTCTGTCTGTTTTTGAGCTTTTCAGGTCGAGAAAAGGCGTTTGGGGCATTTTCAGCATGATTTAAGCATAGGAAAGCTGGTTTACCTTCATTCATCATTCAGAATGATTTTTTCCATAAAATATTGCTTATTCTTGTAAGATTTGAGTAGAAACATCATGATTTAACATCATATAATGAGTTTTTGGTATGTTGACTATATTCATAATGTATTTGATTTCTGTCTGTTTTTGAGCTTTTCAGGTCGAGAAAAGGCGTTTGGGGCATTTTCAGCATGATTTAAGCATAGGAAAGCTGGTTTACCTTCATTCATCATTCAGAATGATTTTTTCCACAAAATATTGCTTATTCTTGTTAGATTTGGGTACAAACATCATGATTTAACATCATATTATAAGTTTTGGGTATGTTCTGTAGATCCATAATTTGTATGATTTCTATGTGTTTTTGAGCTTTTCAGGTCGAGAAAAGGCGTTTGGGGCATTTTCAGCATGATTTAAGCATAGGAAAGCTGGTTTACCTTCATTCATCATTCAGAATGATTTTTTCCACAAAATATTGCTTATTCTTGTTAGATTTGGGTACAAACATCATGATTTAACATCATATTATAAGTTTTGGGTATGTTCTGTAGATCCATAATTTGTATGATTTCTATGTGTTTTTGAGCTTTTCAGGTCGAGAAAAGGCGTTTGGGGCATTTTCAGCATGATTTAAGCATAGGAAAGCTGGTTTACCTTCATTCATCATTCAGAATGATTTTTTCCACAAAATATTGCTTATTCTTGTTAGATTTGGGTAGAAACATCATGATGTATCATCATATAATGAGTTTTGTTCAGTTCTGTAGATCCATAATGTATTTGATTTCTGTGTGTTTTTGAGCTTTTCAGGTCGAGAAAAGGCGTTTGGGGCATTTTCAGCATGATTTAAGCATAGGAAAGCTGGTTTACCTTCATTCATCATTCAGAATGATTTTTTCCACAAAATATTGCTTATTCTTGTTAGATTTGAGTAGAAACATCATGATTTAACATCATATAATGAGTTTTGGGTATGTTCTGTAGATCCATAATTTGTTTGATTTCTATGTGTTTTTGAGCTTTTCAGGTCGAGAAAAGGCGTTTGGGGCATTTTCAGCATGATTTAAGCATAGGAAAGCTGGTTTACCTTCATTCATCATTCAGAATGATTTTTTCCACAAAATATTGCTTATTCTTGTTAGAATTGGGTAGAAACATCATGATTTAACATCATATAATGCGTTCTAGGTATGTTCTGTAGATCCATAATGTATTTCATTTCTGTCTGTTTTTGAGCTTTTCAGGTCGAGAAAAGGCGTTTGGGGCATTTTCAGCATGATTTAAGCATAGGAAAGCTGGTTTACCTTCATTCATCATTCAGAATGATTTTTTCCACAAAATATTGCTTATTCTTGTTAGAATTGGGTAGAAACATCATGATTTAACATCATATAATGCGTTCTAGGTATGTTCTGTAGATCCATAATGTATTTCATTTCTGTCTGTTTTTGAGCTTTTCAGGTCGAGAAAAGGCGTTTGGGGCATTTTCAGCATGATTTAAGCATAGGAAAGCTGGTTTACCTTCATTCATCATTCAGAATGATTTTTTCCACAAAATATTGCTTATTCTTGTTAGATTTGGGTAGAAACATCATCATTTAACATCATATAATGAGTTTTGGGTATGTTCAGTAGATCCATAATGTATTTGATTTCTGTCTGTTTTTGAGCTTTTCAGGTCGAGAAAAGGCGTTTGGGGCATTTTCAGCATGATTTACGCATAGGAAAGCTGGTTTACCTTCATTCATCATTCAGAATGATTTTTTCCATAAAATATTGCTTATTCTTGTTAGATTTGAGTAGAAACATCATGATTTAACATCATATAATGAGTTTTGGGTATGTTCTCTACATCCATAATGTATTTGATTTCTGTCTGTTTTTGAGCTTTTCAGGTCGAGAAAAGGCGTTTGGGGCATTTTCAGCATGATTTACGCATAGGAAAGCTGGTTTACCTTCATTCATCATTCAGAATGATTTTTTCCATAAAATATTGCTTATTCTTGTTAGATTTGAGTAGAAACATCATGATTTAACATCATATAATGAGTTTTGGGTATGTTCAGTAGATCCATAATGTATTTGATTTCTGTCTGTTTTTGAGCTTTTCAGGTCGAGAAAAGGCGTTTGGGGCATTTTCAGCATGATTTAAGCATAGGAAAGCTGGTTTACCTTCATTCATCATTCAGAATGATTTTTTCCACAAAATATTGCTTATTCTTGTTAGATTTGAGTAGAAACATCATGATTTAACATCATATAATGAGTTTTGGGTATGTTCTGTAGATCCATAATTTGTTTGATTTCTATGTGTTTTTGAGCTTTTCAGGTCGAGAAAAGGCGTTTGGGGCATTTTCAGCATGATTTAAGCATAGGAAAGCTGGTTTACCTTCATTCATCATTCAGAATGATTTTTTCCACAAAATATTGCTTATTCTTGTTAGATTTGGGTAGAAACATCATGATTTAACATCATATAATGAGTTTTGGGTATGTTCAGTAGATCCATAATGTATTTGATTTCTGTCTGTTTTTGAGCTTTTCAGGTCGAGAAAAGGCGTTTGGGGCATTTTCAGCATGATTTAAGCATAGGAAAGCTGGTTTACCTTCATTCATCATTCAGAATGATTTTTTCCATAAAATATTGCTTATTCTTGTTAGATTTGAGTAGAAACATCATGATTTAACATCATATAATGAGTTTTGGGTATGTTCTCTACATCCATAATGTATTTGATTTCTGTCTGTTTTTGAGCTTTTCAGGTCGAGAAAAGGCGTTTGGGGCATTTTCAGCATGATTTAAGCATAGGAAAGCTGGTTTACCTTCATTCATCATTCAGAATGATTTTTTCCACAAAATATTGCTTATTCTTGTTAGATTTGAGTAGAAACATCATGATTTAACATCATATAATGAGTTTTGGGTATGTTCTCTACATCCATAATGTATTTGATTTCTATGTGTTTTTGAGCTTTTCAGGTCGAGAAAAGGCGTTTGGGGCATTTTCAGCATGATTTAAGCATAGGAAAGCTGGTTTACCTTCATTCATCATTCAGGATGATTTTTTCCACAAAATATTGCTTATTCTTGTTAGATTTGGGTAGAAACATCATGATTTAACATCATATAATGAGTTTTGGGTATGTTCTGTAGATCGATAATGTATTTGATTTCTGTGTGTTTTTGAGCTTTTCAGGTCGAGAAAAGGCGTTTGGGGCATTTTCAGCATGATTTAAGCATAGGAAAGCTGGTTTACCTTCATTCATCATTCAGAATGATTTTTTCCACAAAATATTGCTTATTCTTGTTAGATTTGAGTAGAAACATCATGATTTAACATCATATAATGAGTTTTGGGTATGTTCAGTAGATCCATAATGTATTTGATTTCTGTCTGTTTTTGAGCTTTTCAGGTCGAGAAAAGGCGTTTGGGGCATTTTCAGCATGATTTACGCATAGGAAAGCTGGTTTACCTTCATTCATCATTCAGAATGATTTTTTCCATAAAATATTGCTTATTCTTGTTAGATTTGAGTAGAAACATCATGATTTAACATCATATAATGAGTTTTGGGTATGTTCTCTACATCCATAATGTATTTGATTTCTGTCTGTTTTTGAGCTTTTCAGGTCGAGAAAAGGCGTTTGGGGCATTTTCAGCATGATTTAAGCATAGGAAAGCTGGTTTACCTTCATTCATCATTCAGAATGATTTTTTCCACAAAATATTGCTTATTCTTGTTAGATTTGAGTAGAAACATCATGATTTAACATCATATAATGACTTTTGTTTATGTTCTGTAGATCCATAATGTATTTGATTTCTGTGTGTTTTTGAGCTTTTCAGGTCGAGAAAAGGCGTTTGGGGCATTTTCAGCATGATTTAAGCATAGGAAAGCTGGTTTACCTTCATTCATCATTCAGAATGATTTTTTCCACAAAATATTGCTTATTCTTGTTAGATTTGAGTAGAAACATCATGATTTAACATCATATAATGAGTTTTGGGTATGTTCTGTAGATCCATAATTTGTTTGATTTCTATGTGTTTTTGAGCTTTTCAGGTCGAGAAAAGGCGTTTGGGGCATTTTCAGCATGATTTAAGCATAGGAAAGCTGGTTTACCTTCATTCATCATTCAGAATGATTTTTTCCACAAAATATTGCTTATTCTTGTTAGATTTGGGTAGAAACATCATGATTTAACATCATATAATGAGTTTTGGGTATGTTCTGTAGATCCATAATGTATTTCATTTCTGTCTGTTTTTGAGCTTTTCAGGTCGAGAAAAGGCGTTTGGGGCATTTTCAGCATGATTTAAGCATAGGAAAGCTGGTTTACCTTCATTCATCATTCAGAATGATTTTTTCCACAAAATATTGCTTATTCTTGTTAGATTTGGGTAGAAACATCATGATTTAACATCATATAATGAGTTTTGGGTATGTTCTCTACATCCATAATGTATTTGATTTCTGTCTGTTTTTGAGCTTTTCAGGTCGAGAAAAGGCGTTTGGGGCATTTTCAGCATGATTTAAGCATAGGAAAGCTGGTTTACCTTCATTCATCATTCAGAATGATTTTTTCCACAAAATATTGCTTATTCTTGTTAGAATTGGGTAGAAACATCATGATTTAACATCATATAATGCGTTCTAGGTATGTTCTGTAGATCCATAATGTATTTCATTTCTGTGTGTTTTTGAGCTTTTCAGGTCGAGAAAAGGCGTTTGGGGCATTTTCAGCATGATTTAAGCATAGGAAAGCTGGTTTACCTTCATTCATCATTCAGAATGATTTTTTCCACAAAATATTGCTTATTCTTGTTAGATTTGGGTACAAACATCATGATTTAACATCATATTATAAGTTTTGGGTATGTTCTGTAGATCCATAATTTGTTTGATTTCTATGTGTTTTTGAGCTTTTCAGGTCGAGAAAAGGCGTTTGGGGCATTTTCAGCATGATTTAAGCATAGGAAAACTGGTTTACCTTCATTCATCATTCAGAATGAGTTTTTCCACAAAATATTGCTTATTCTTGTTAGATTTGAGTAGAAACATCATGATTTAACATCATATAATGAGTTTTGGGTATGTTCTGTAGATCCATAATTTGTTTGATTTCTATGTGTTTTTGAGCTTTTCAGGTCGAGAAAAGGCGTTTGGGGCATTTTCAGCATGATTTAAGCATAGGAAAGCTGGTTTACCTTCATTCATCATTCAGAATGATTTTTTCCACAAAATATTGCTTATTCTTGTTAGAATTGGGTAGAAACATCATGATTTAACATCATATAATGCGTTCTAGGTATGTTCTGTAGATCCATAATGTATTTCATTTCTGTCTGTTTTTGAGCTTTTCAGGTCGAGAAAAGGCGTTTGGGGCATTTTCAGCATGATTTAAGCATAGGAAAGCTGGTTTACCTTCATTCATCATTCAGAATGATTTTTTCCACAAAATATTGCTTATTCTTGTTAGATTTGGGTAGAAACATCATCATTTAACATCATATAATGAGTTTTGGGTATGTTCAGTAGATCCATAATGTATTTGATTTCTGTCTGTTTTTGAGCTTTTCAGGTCGAGAAAAGGCGTTTGGGGCATTTTCAGCATGATTTACGCATAGGAAAGCTGGTTTACCTTCATTCATCATTCAGAATGATTTTTTTCCATAAAATATTTCTTATTCTTGTTAGATTTGAGTAGAAACATCATGATTTAACATCATATAATGAGTTTTGGGTATGTTCTCTACATCCATAATGTATTTGATTTCTGTCTGTTTTTGAGCTTTTCAGGTCGAGAAAAGGCGTTTGGGGCATTTTCAGCATGATTTAAGCATAGGAAAGCTGGTTTACCTTCATTCATCATTCAGAATGATTTTTTCCACAAAATATTGCTTATTCTTGTTAGATTTGGGTACAAACATCATGATTTAACATCATATTATAAGTTTTGGGTATGTTCTGTAGATCCATAATTTGTATGATTTCTATGTGTTTTTGAGCTTTTCAGGTCGAGAAAAGGCGTTTGGGGCATTTTCAGCATGATTTAAGCATAGGAAAGCTGGTTTACCTTCATTCATCATTCAGAATGATTTTTTCCACAAAATATTGCTTATTCTTGTTAGATTTGGGTAGAAACATCATGATTTAACATCATATAATGAGTTTTGGGTATGTTCTGTAGATCCATAATGTATTTGATTTCTGTCTGTTTTTGAGCTTTTCAGGTCGAGAAAAGGCGTTTGGGGCATTTTCAGCATGATTTAAGCATAGGAAAGCTGGTTTACCTTCATTCATCATTCAGAATGATTTTTTCCACAAAATATTGCTTATTCTTGTTAGATTTGGGTAGAAACATCATGATTTAACATCATATAATGAGTTTTGGGTATGTTCAGTAGATCCATAATGTATTTGATTTCTGTCTGTTTTTGAGCTTTTCAGGTCGAGAAAAGGCGTTTGGGGCATTTTCAGCATGATTTAAGCATAGGAAAGCTGGTTTACCTTCATTCATCATTCAGAATGATTTTTTCCATAAAATATTGCTTATTCTTGTTAGATTTGAGTAGAAACATCATGATTTAACATCATATAATGAGTTTTGGGTATGTTCTCTACATCCATAATGTATTTGATTTCTGTGTGTTTTTGAGCTTTTCAGGTCGAGAAAAGGCGTTTGGGGCATTTTCAGCATGATTTAAGCATAGGAAAGCTGGTTTACCTTCATTCATCATTCAGAATGATTTTTTCCACAAAATATTGCTTATTCTTGTTAGATTTGGGTAGAAACATCATGATTTAACATCATATAATGAGTTTTGGGTATGTTCTGTAGATCCATAATGTATTTGATTTCTGTCTGTTTTTGAGCTTTTCAGGTCGAGAAAAGGCGTTTGGGGCATTTTCAGCATGATTTAAGCATAGGAAAGCTGGTTTACCTTCATTCATCATTCAGAATGATTTTTTCCACAAAATATTGCTTATTCTTGTTAGATTTGGGTAGAAACATCATGATTTAACATCATATAATGAGTTTTGGGTATGATTTTTAGATCCATAATTGATTAAATTTCTGTTTGTTTTTGAGCTTTTCAGGTCGAGAAAAGGCGTTTGGGGCATTTTCAGCATGATTTAAGCATAGGAAAGCTGTTTTACCTTCATTCATCATTCAGAATGATTTTTTCCACAAAATATTGCTTATTCTTGTTAGATTTGAGTAGAAACATCATGATTTAACATCATATAATGAGTTTTGGGTATGTTCTGTAGATCCATAATGTATTTGATTTCTGTCTGTTTTTGAGCTTTTCAGGTCGAGAAAAGGCGTTTGGGGCATTTTCAGCATGATTTAAGCATAGGAAAACTGGTTTACCTTCATTCATCATTCAGAATGAGTTTTTCCACAAAATATTGCTTATTCTTGTTAGATTTGAGTAGAAACATCATGATTTAACATCATATAATGAGTTTTGGGTATGTTCTGTAGATCCATAATGTATTTGATTTCTGTGTGTTTTTGAGCTTTTCAGGTCGAGAAAAGGCGTTTGGGGCATTTTCAGCATGATTTAAGCATAGGAAAGCTGGTTTACCTTCATTCATCATTCAGAATGATTTTTTCCACAAAATATTGCTTATTCTTGTTAGATTTGGGTAGAAACATCATGATTTAACATCATATAATGAGTTTTGTTTATGTTCTGTAGATCCATAATGTATTTGATTTCTGTGTGTTTTTGAGCTTTTCAGGTCGAGAAAAGGCGTTTGGGGCATTTTCAGCATGATTTAAGCATAGGAAAGCTGGTTTACCTTCATTCATCATTCAGAATGATTTTTTCCACAAAATATTGCTTATTCTTGTTAGATTTGGGTAGAAACATCATGATTTAACATCATATAATGAGTTTTGGGTATGTTCTGTAGATCCATAATGTATTTGATTTCTGTCTGTTTTTGAGCTTTTCAGGTCGAGAAAAGGCGTTTGGGGCATTTTCAGCATGATTTAAGCATAGGAAAGCTGGTTTACCTTCATTCATCATTCAGAATGATTTTTTTCCACAAAATATTGCTTATTCTTGTTAGATTTGAGTAGAAACATCATGATTTAACATCATATAATGAGTTTTGGGTATGTTCTGTAGATCCATAATGTATTTGATTTCTGTGTGTTTTTGAGCTTTTCAGGTCGAGAAAAGGCGTTTGGGGCATTTTCAGCATGATTTAAGCATAGGAAAGCTGGTTTACCTTCATTCATCATTCAGAATGATTTTTTCCACAAAATATTGCTTATTCTTGTTAGATTTGGGTAGAAACATCATGATTTAACATCATATAATGAGTTTTGGGTATGTTCTGTAGATCCATAATTTGTTTGATTTCTGTGTGTTTTTGAGCTTTTCAGGTCGAGAAAAGGCGTTTGGGGCATTTTCAGCATGATTTAAGCATAGGAAAGCTGGTTTACCTTCATTCATCATTCAGAATGATTTTTTCCACAAAATATTGCTTATTCTTGTTAGATTTGGGTAGAAACATCATGATTTAACATCATATAATGAGTTTTGGGTATGTTTTGTAGATCCATAATGTATTTCATTTCTGTCTGTTTTTGAGCTTTTCAGGTCGAGAAAAAGGCGTTTGGGGCATTTTCAGCATGATTATAGCATAGGAAAGCTGGTTTACCTTCATTCATCATTCAGAATGATTTTTTCCACAAAATATTGCTTATTCTTGTTAGATTTGTGTAGAAACATCATGATTTAACATCATATAATGAGTTTTGGGTATGTTCTGTAGATCCATAATGTATTTGATTTCTGTGTGTTTTTGAGCTTTTCAGGTCGAGAAAAGGCGTTTGGGGCATTTTCAGCATGATTTAAGCACAGGAAAGCTGGTTTACCTTCATTCATCATTCAGAATTATTTTTTCCACAAAATATTGCTTATTCTTGTTAGATTTGGGTAGAAACATTATGATTTAACATCATATAATGAGTTTTGGGTATGTTCTGTAGATCCATAATGTGTTTGATTTCTATGTGTTTTTGAGCTTTTCAGGTCGAGAAAAGGCGTTTGGGGCATTTTCAGCATGATTTAAGCATAGGAAAGCTGGTTTACCTTCATTCATCATTCAGAATGATTTTTTCCACAAAATATTGCTTATTCTTGTTAGATTTGGGTAGAAACATCATGATTTAACATCATATAATGAGTTTTGGGTATGTTCTGTAGATCCATAATGTATTTGATTTCTGTCTGTTTTTGAGCTTTTCAGGTCGAGAAAAGGCGTTTGGGGCATTTTCAGCATGATTTAAGCATAGGAAAGCTGGTTTACCTTCATTCATCATTCAGAATGATTTTTTCCACAAAATATTGCTTCTTCTTGTTAGATTTGGGTTCAAACATCATGATTTAACATCATATAATGAGTTCTTGGTATGTTCTGTAGATCCATAATGTATTTGATTTCTGTGTGTTTTTGAGCTTTTCAGGTCGAGAAAAGGCGTTTGGGGCATTTTCAGCATGATTTAAGCATAGGAAAGCTGGTTTACCTTCATTCATCATTCAGAATGATTTTTTCCACAAAATATTGCTTATTCTTGTTAGATTTGAGTAGAAACATCATGATTTAACATCATATAATGAGTTTTGGGTATGTTCTGTAGATCCATAATGTATTTCATTTCTGTCTGTTTTTGAGCTTTTCAGGTCGAGAAAAGGCGTTTGGGGCATTTTCAGCATGATTTACGCATAGGAAAGCTGGTTTACCTTCATTCATCATTCAGAATGATTTTTTTCCATAAAATATTGCTTATTCTTGTTAGATTTGAGTAGAAACATCATGATTTAACATCATATAATGAGTTTTGGGTATGTTCTCTACATCCATAATGTATTTGATTTCTGTCTGTTTTTGAGCTTTTCAGGTCGAGAAAAGGCGTTTGGGGCATTTTCAGCATGATTTAAGCATAGGAAAGCTGGTTTACCTTCATTCATCATTCAGAATGATTTTTTCCACAAAATATTGCTTATTCTTGTTAGATTTGGGTAGAAACATCATGATTTAACATCATATAATGAGTTTTGGGTATGTTCTGTAGATCGATAATGTATTTGATTTCTGTCTGTTTTTGAGCTTTTCAGGTCGAGAAAAGGCGTTTCAGCATGATTTAAGCATAGGAAAGCTGGTTTACCTTCATTCATCATTCAGAATGATTTTTTCCACAAAATATTGCTTATTCTTATTAGATTTGAGTAGAAACATCATGATTTAACATCACATAATGAGTTTTGGGTATGTTCTGTAGATCCATAATGTATTTGATTTCTGTCTGTTTTTGAGCTTTTCAGGTCGAGAAAAGGCGTTTGGGGCATTTTCAGCATGATTTAAGCATAGGAAAGCTGGTTTACCTTCATTCATCATTCAGAATGATTTTTTCCACAAAATATTGCTTATTCTTGTTAGATTTGGGTACAAACATCATGATTTAACATCATATAATGAGTTTTGGGTATGTTCTGTAGATCCATAATGTATTTGATTTCTGTCTGTTTTTGAGCTTTTCAGGTCGAGAAAAGGCGTTTGGGGCATTTTCAGCATGATTTAAGCATAGGAAAGCTGGTTTACCTTCATTCATCATTCAGAATGATTTTTTCCACAAAATATTGCTTATTCTTGTTAGATTTGAGTAGAAACATCATGATTTAACATCACATAATGAGTTTTGGGTATGTTCTGTAGATCCATAATGTATTTGATTTCTGTCTGTTTTTGAGCTTTTCAGGTCGAGAAAAGGCGTTTGGGGCATTTTCAGCATGATTTAAGCATAGGAAAGCTGGTTTACCTTCATTCATCATTCAGAATGATTTTTTCCACAAAATATTGCTTATTCTTGTTAGATTTGGGTAGAAACATCATGATTGAACATCATATAATGAGTTTTGGGTATGTTCTGTAGATCCATAATGTATTTGATTTCTGTCTGTTTTTGAGCTTTTCAGGTCGAGAAAAGGCGTTTGGGGCATTTTCAGCATGATTTAAGCATAGGAAAGCTGGTTTACCTTCATTCATCATTCAGAATGATTTTTTCCACAAAATATTGCTTATTCTTGTTAGATTTGAGTAGAAACATCATGATTTAACATCATATAATGAGTTTTGGGTATGTTCTGTAGATCCATAATGTATTTGATTTCTGTCTGTTTTTGAGCTTTTCAGGTCGAGAAAAGGCGTTTGGGGCATTTTCAGCATGATTTAAGCATAGGAAAGCTGGTTTACCTTCATTCATCATTCAGAATGATTTTTTCCACAAAATATTGCTTATTCTTGTTAGATTTGAGTAGAAACATCATGATTTAACATCACATAATGAGTTTTGGGTATGTTCTGTAGATCCATAATGTATTTGATTTCTGTCTGTTTTTGAGCTTTTCAGGTCGAGAAAAGGCGTTTGGGGCATTTTCAGCATGATTTAAGCATAGGAAAGCTGGTTTACCTTCATTCATCATTCAGAATGATTTTTTCCACAAAATATTGCTTATTCTTGTTAGATTTGGGTAGAAACATCATGATTTAACATCATATAATGAGTTTTGGGTATGTTCTGTAGATCCATAATGTATTTGATTTCTGTCTGTTTTTGAGCTTTTCAGGTCGAGAAAAGGCGTTTGGGGCATTTTCAGCATGATTTAAGCATAGGAAAGCTGGTTTACCTTCATTCATCATTCAGAATGATTTTTTCCACAAAATATTGCTTATTCTTGTTAGATTTGGGTAGAAACATCATGATTTAACATCATATAATGAGTTTTGGGTATGTTCTGTAGATCCATAATGTATTTGATTTCTGTCTGTTTTTGAGCTTTTCAGGTCGAGAAAAGGCGTTTGGGGCATTTTCAGCATGATTTAAGCATAGGAAAGCTGGTTTACCTTCATTCATCATTCAGAATGATTTTTTCCACAAAATATTGCTTATTCTTGTTAGATTTGGGTAGAAACATCATGATTTAACATCATATAATGAGTTTTGGGTATGTTCTGTAGATCCATAATGTATTTGATTTCTGTGTGTTTTTGAGCTTTTCAGGTCGAGAAAAGGCGTTTGGGGCATTTTCAGCATGATTTAAGCATAGGAAAGCTGGTTTACCTTCATTCATCATTCAGAATGATTTTTTCCACAAAATATTGCTTATTCTTGTTAGATTTGGGTAGAAACATCATGATTTAACATCATATAATGAGTTTTGGGTATGTTCTGTAGATCCATAATGTATTTGATTTCTGTCTGTTTTTGAGCTTTTCAGGTCGAGAAAAGGCGTTTGGGGCATTTTCAGCATGATTTAAGCATAGGAAAGCTGGTTTACCTTCATTCATCATTCAGAATGATTTTTTCCACAAAATATTGCTTATTCTTGTTAGATTTGGGTAGAAACATCATGATTTAACATCATATAATGAGTTTTGGGTATGTTCTGTAGATCCATAATGTATTTGATTTCTGTCTGTTTTTGAGCTTTTCAGGTCGAGAAAAGGCGTTTGGGGCATTTTCAGCATGATTTAAGCATAGGAAAGCTGGTTTACCTTCATTCATCATTCAGAATGATTTTTTCCACAAAATATTGCTTATTCTTGTTAGATTTGAGTAGAAACATCATGATTTAACATCATATAATGAGTTTTGGGTATGTTCTGTAGATCCATAATGTATTTGATTTCTGTGTGTTTTGAGCTTTTCAGGTCGAGAAAAGGCGTTTGGGGCATTTTCAGCATGATTTAAGCATAGGAAAGCTGGTTTACCTTCATTCATCATTCAGAATGATTTTTTCCACAAAATATTGCTTATTCTTGTTAGATTTGAGTAGAAACATCATGATTTAACATCATATAATGAGTTTTGGGTATGTTCTGTAGATCCATAATGTATTTGATTTCTGTCTGTTTTTGAGCTTTTCAGGTCGAGAAAAGGCGTTTGGGGCATTTTCAGCATGATTTAAGCATAGGAAAGCTGGTTTACCTTCATTCATCATTCAGAATGATTTTTTCCATAAAATATTGCTTATTCTTGTTAGATTTGGGTAGAAACATCATGATTTAACATCATATAATGAGTTTTGGGTATGTTCTGTAGATCCATAATGTATTTGATTTCTGTGTGTTTTTGAGCTTTTCAGGTCGAGAAAAGGCGTTTGGGGCATTTTCAGCATGATTTAAGCATAGGAAAGCTGGTTTACCTTCATTCATCATTCAGAATGATTTTTCCACATAATATTGCTTATTCTTGTTAGATTTGGGTAGAAACGTCAAGATTTAACATCATATAATGAGTTTTGGGTATGTTCTGTAGATCCATAATTTGTTTGATTTCTGTATGTTTTTGAGCTTTTCAGGTCGAGAAAAGGCGTTTGGGGCATTTTCAGCATGATTTAAGCATAGGAAAGCTGGTTTACCTTCATTCATCATTCAGAATGATTTTTTCCACAAAATATTGCTTATTCTTGTTAGATTTTGGTAGAAACATCATGATTCAACACCATACAATAAGTTTTGGGTATGTTCTGTAGATCCATAATGTATTTGATTTCTGTGTGTTTTTGAGCTTTTCAGGTCGAGAAAAGGCGTTTGGGGCATTTCAGCATGATTTAAGCATAGGAAAGCTTTTTTACCTTCATTCATCATTCAGAATGATTTTTTCCACAAAATATTGCTTATTCTTGTTAGATTTGAGTAGAAACATCATGATTTAACATCATATAATGAGTTTTGGGTATGTTCTGTAGATCCATAATGTATTTGATTTCTGTCTGTTTTTGAGCTTTTCAGGTCGAGAAAAGGCGTTTGGGGCATTTTCAGCATGATTTAAGCATAGGAAAACTGGTTTACCTTCATTCATCATTCAGAATGATTTTTTCCACAAAATATTGCTTATTCTTGTTAGATTTGAGTAGAAACATCATGATTTAACATCATATAATGAGTTTTGGGTATGTTCTGTAGATCCATAATGTATTTGATTTCTGTCTGTTTTTGAGCTTTTCAGGTCGAGAAAAGGCGTTTGGGGCATTTTCAGCATGATTTAAGCATAGGAAAGCTGGTTTACCTTCATTCATCATTCAGAATGATTTTTTCCACAAAATATTGCTTATTCTTGTTAGATTTGAGTAGAAACATCATGATTTAACATCATATAATGAGTTTTGGGTATGTTCTGTAGATCCATAATGTTTTTGATTTCTGTCTGTTTTTGAGCTTTTCAGGTCGAGAAAAGGCGTTTGGGGCATTTTCAGCATGATTTAAGCATAGGAAAGCTGGTTTACCTTCATTCATCATTCAGAATGATTTTTTCCACAAAATATTGCTTATTCTTGTTAGATTTGGGTAGAAACATCATGATTTAACATCATATAATGAGTTTTGGGTATGTTCTGTAGATCCATAATGTATTTGATTTCTGTCTGTTTTTGAGCTTTTCAGGTCGAGAAAAGGCGTTTGGGGCATTTTCAGCATGATTTAAGCATAGGAAAGCTGGTTTACCTTCATTCATCATTCAGAATGATTTTTTCCACAAAATATTGCTTATTCTTGTTAGATTTGAGTAGAAACATCATGATTTAACATCATATAATGAGTTTTGGGTATGTTCTGTAGATCCATAATGTATTTGATTTCTGTCTGTTTTTGAGCTTTTCAGGTCGAGAAAAGGCGTTTGGGGCATTTTCAGCATGATTTAAGCATAGGAAAGCTGGTTTACCTTCATTCATCATTCAGAATGATTTTTTCCACAAAATATTGCTTATTCTTGTTAGATTTGGGTAGAAACATCATGATTTAACATCATATAATGAGTTTTGGGCATGTTCTGTAGATCCATAATGTATTTGATTTCTGTGTGTTTTTGAGCTTTTCAGGTCGAGAAAAGGCGTTTGGGGCATTTTCAGCATGATTTAAGCATAGGAAAGCTGGTTTACCTTCATTCATCATTCAGAATGATTTTTTCCACAAAATATTGCTTATTCTTGTTAGATTTGGGTAGAAACATCATGATTTAACATCATATAATGAGTTTTGGGTATGTTCTGTAGATCCATAATGTATTTGATTTCTGTCTGTTTTTGAGCTTTTCAGGTCGAGAAAAGGCGTTTGGGGCATTTTCAGCATGATTTAAGCATAGGAAAGCTGGTTTACCTTCATTCATCATTCAGAATGATTTTTTCCACAAATTATTGCTTATTCTTGTTAGATTTGAGTAGAAACACCATGATTTAACATCATATAATGAGTTTTGGGTATGTTCTGTAGATCCATAATGTATTTGATTTCTGTCTGTTTTTGAGCTTTTCAGGTCGAGAAAAGGCGTTTGGGGCATTTTCAGCATGATTTAAGCATAGGAAAGCTGGTTTACCTTCATTCATCATTCAGAATGATTTTTTCCACAAAATATTGCTTATTCTTGTTAGATTTGGGTAGAAACATCATGATTTAACATCATATAATGAGTTTTGGGTATGTTCTGTAGATCCATAATGTATTTGATTTCTGTCTGTTTTTGAGCTTTTCAGGTCGAGAAAAGGCGTTTGGGGCATTTTCAGCATGATTTAAGCATAGGAAAGCTGGTTTACCTTCATTCATCATTCAGAATGATTTTTTCCACAAAATATTGCTTATTCTTGTTAGATTTGGGTAGAAACATCATGATTTAACATCATATAATGAGTTTTGGGTATGTTCTGTAGATCCATAATGTATTTGATTTCTGTCTGTTTTTGAGCTTTTCAGGTCGAGAAAAGGCGTTTGGGGCATTTTCAGCATGATTTAAGCATAGGAAAGCTGGTTTACCTTCATTCATCATTCAGAATGATTTTTTCCACAAAATATTGCTTATTCTTGTTAGATTTGGGTAGAAACATCATGATTTAACATCATATAATGAGTTTTGGGTATGTTCTGTAGATCCATAATGTATTTGATTTCTGTGTGTTTTTGAGCTTTTCAGGTCGAGAAAAGGCGTTTGGGGCATTTTCAGCATGATTTAAGCATAGGAAAGCTGGTTTACCTTCATTCATCATTCAGAATGATTTTTTCCACAAAATATTGCTTATTCTTGTTAGATTTGAGTAGAAACATCATGATTTAACATCATATAATGAGTTTTGGGTATGTTCTGTAGATCCATAATGTATTTGATTTCTGTCTGTTTTTGAGCTTTTCAGGTCGAGAAAAGGCGTTTGGGGCATTTTCAGCATGATTTAAGCATAGGAAAGCTGGTTTACCTTCATTCATCATTCAGAATGATTTTTTCCACAAAATATTGCTTATTCTTGTTAGATTTGGGTAGAAACATCATGATTTAACATCATATAATGAGTTTTTGGTATGTTCTGTAGCTCCATACAGTATTTGATTTCTGTCTGTTTTTGAGCTTTTCAGGTCGAGAAAAGGCGTTTGGGGCATTTTCAGCATGATTTAAGCATAGGAAAGCTGGTTTACCTTCATTCATCATTCAGAATGATTTTTTCCACAAAATATTGCTTATTCTTGTTAGAATTGGGTAGAAACATGATGATTTAACATCATATAATGAGTTTTGGGTATGTTCTGTAGATCCATAATGTATTTGATTTCTGTCTGTTTTTGAGCTTTTCAGGTCGAGAAAAGGCGTTTGGGGCATTTTCAGCATGATTTAAGCATAGGAAAGCTGGTTTACCTTCATTCATCATTCAGAATGATTTTTTCCACAAAATATTGCTTATTCTTGTTAGATTTGAGTAGAAACATCATGATTTAACATCATATAATGAGTTTTGGGTATGTTCTGTAGATCCATAATGTATTTGATTTCTGTGTGTTTTTGAGCTTTTCAGGTCGAGAAAAGGCGTTTGGGGCATTTTCAGCATGATTTAAGCATAGGAAAGCTGGTTTACCTTCATTCATCATTCAGAATGATTTTTTCCACAAAATATTGCTTATTCTTGTTAGATTTGGGTAGAAACATCATGATTTAACATCATATAATGAGTTTTGGGTATGTTCTGTAGATCCATAATGTATTTGATTTCTGTGTGTTTTTGAGCTTTTCAGGTCGAGAAAAGGCGTTTGGGGCATTTTCAGCATGATTTAAGCATAGGAAAGCTGGTTTACCTTCATTCATCATTCAGAATGATTTTTTCCACAAAATATTGCTTATTCTTGTTAGATTTGGGTAGAAACATCATGATTTAACATCATATAATGAGTTTTGGGTATGTTCTGTAGATCCATAATGTATTTGATTTCTGTCTGTTTTTGAGCTTTTCAGGTCGAGAAAAGGCGTTTGGGGCATTTTCAGCATGATTTAAGCATAGGAAAGCTGGTTTACCTTCATTCATCATTCAGAATGATTTTTTCCACAAAATATTGCTTATTCTTGTTAGATTTGAGTAGAAACATCATGATTTAACATCATATAATGAGTTTTGGGTATGTTCTGTAGATCCATAATGTATTTGATTTCTGTCTGTTTTTGAGCTTTTCAGGTCGAGAAAAGGCGTTTGGGGCATTTTCAGCATGATTTAAGCATAGGAAAGCTGGTTTACCTTCATTCATCATTCAGAATGATTTTTTCCACAAAATATTGCTTATTCTTGTTAGATTTGGGTAGAAACATCATGATTTAACATCATATAATGAGTTTTGGGTATGTTCTGTAGATCCATAATGTATTTGATTTCTGTGTGTTTTTGAGCTTTTCAGGTCGAGAAAAGGCGTTTAGGGCATTTTCAGCATGATTTAAGCATAGGAAAGCTGGTTTACCTTCATTCATCATTCAGAATGATTTTTTCCAAAAAATATTGCTTATTCTTGTTAGATTTGGGTAGAAACATGATTTAACATCATATAATGAGTTTTGGGTATGATCTGTAGATCCATAATGTATTTGATTTCTGTGTGTTTTTGAGCTTTTCAGGTCGAGAAAAGGCGTTTGGGGCATTTTCAGCATGATTTAAGCATAGGAAAGCTGGTTTACCTTCATTCATCATTCAGAATGATTTTTTCCACAAAATATTGCTTATTCTTGTTAGATTTGAGTAGAAACATCATGATTTAACATCATATAATGAGTTTTGGGTATGTTCTGTAGATCCATAATGTATTTGATTTCTATGTGTTTTTGAGCTTTTCAGGTCGAGAAAAGGCGTTTGGGGCATTTTCAGCATGATTTAAGCATAGGAAAGCTGGTTTACCTTCATTCATCATTCAGAATGATTTTTTCCACAAAATATTGCTTATTCTTGTTAGATTTGGGTAGAAACATCATGATTTAACATCATATAATGAGTTTTGGGTATGTTCTGTAGATCCATAAAGTATTTGATTTCTGTCTGTTTTTGAGCTTTTCAGGTCGAGAAAAGGCGTTTGGGGCATTTTCAGCATGATTTAAGCATAGGAAAGCTGGTTTACCTTCATTCATCATTCAGAATGATTTTTTCCACAAAATATTGCTTATTCTTGTTAGATTTGGGTAGAAACATCATGATTTAACATCATATAATGCGTTCTAGGTATGTTCTGTAGATCCATAATGTATTTCATTTCTGTGTGTTTTTGAGCTTTTCAGGTCGAGAAAAGGCGTTTGGGGCATTTTCAGCATGATTTAAGCATAGGAAAGCTTTTTTACCTTCATTCATCATTCAGAATGATTTTTTCCACAAAATATTGCTTATTCTTGTTAGATTTGAGTAGAAACATCATGATTTAACATCATATAATGAGTTTTGGGTATGTTCTGTAGATCCATAATGTATTTGATTTCTGTCTGTTTTTGAGCTTTTCAGGTCGAGAAAAGGCGTTTGGGGCATTTTCAGCATGATTTAAGCATAGGAAAACTGGTTTACCTTCATTCATCATTCAGAATGATTTTTTCCACAAAATATTGCTTATTCTTGTTAGATTTGAGTAGAAACATCATGATTTAACATCATATAATGAGTTTTGGGTATGTTCTGTAGATCCATAATTTGTTTGATTTCTATGTGTTTTTGAGCTTTTCAGGTCGAGAAAAGGCGTTTGGGGCATTTTCAGCATGATTTAAGCATAGGAAAGCTGGTTTACCTTCATTCATCATTCAGAATGATTTTTTCCACAAAATATTGCTTATTCTTGTTAGATTTGGGTAGAAACATCATGATTTAACATCATATAATGCGTTCTAGGTATGTTCTGTAGATCCATAATGTATTTCATTTCTGTCTGTTTTTGAGCTTTTCAGGTCGAGAAAAGGCGTTTGGGGCATTTTCAGCATGATTTAAGCATAGGAAAGCTGGTTTACCTTCATTCATCATTCAGAATGATTTTTTCCACAAAATATTGCTTATTCTTGTTAGATTTGGGTAGAAACATCATGATTTAACATCATATAATGAGTTTTGGGTATGTTCAGTAGATCCATAATGTATTTGATTTCTGTCTGTTTTTGAGCTTTTCAGGTCGAGAAAAGGCGTTTGGGGCATTTTCAGCATGATTTACGCATAGGAAAGCTGGTTTACCTTCATTCATCATTCAGAATGATTTTTTCCATAAAATATTGCTTATTCTTGTTAGATTTGAGTAGAAACATCATGATTTAACATCATATAATGAGTTTTGGGTATGTTCTCTACATCCATAATGTATTTGATTTCTGTCTGTTTTTGAGCTTTTCAGGTCGAGAAAAGGCGTTTGGGGCATTTTCAGCATGATTTAAGCATAGGAAAGCTGGTTTACCTTCATTCATCATTCAGAATGATTTTTTCCACAAAATATTGCTTATTCTTGTTAGATTTGGGTAGAAACATCATGATTTAACATCATATAATGAGTTTTGGGTATGTTCTGTAGATCCATAATTTGTATGATTTCTATGTGTTTTTGAGCTTTTCAGGTCGAGAAAAGGCGTTTGGGGCATTTTCAGCATGATTTAAGCATAGGAAAGCTGGTTTACCTTCATTCATCATTCAGAATGATTTTTTCCACAAAATATTGCTTATTCTTGTTAGATTTGGGTAGAAACATCATGATTTAACATCATATAATGAGTTTTGGGCATGTTCTGTAGATCCATAATGTATTTGATTTCTGTCTGTTTTTGAGCTTTTCAGGTCGAGAAAAGGCGTTTGGGGCATTTTCAGCATGATTTAAGCATAGGAAAGCTGGTTTACCTTCATTCATCATTCAGAATGATTTTTTCCATAAAATATTGCTTATTCTTGTTAGATTTGAGTAGAAACATCATGATTTAACATCATATAATGAGTTTTGGGTATGTTCTGTAGATCCATAATGTATTTGATTTCTGTGTGTTTTTGAGCTTTTCAGGTCGAGAAAAGGCGTTTGGGGCATTTTCAGCATGATTTAAGCATAGGAAAGCTGGTTTACCTTCATTCATCATTGAGAATGATTTTTTCCATAAAATATTGCTTATTCTTGTTAGATTTGAGTAGAAACATCATGATTTAACATCATATAATGAGTTTTGGTTATGTTCTGTAGATCCATAATGTATTTGATTTCTGTGTGTTTTTGAGCTTTTCAGGTCGAGAAAAGGCGTTTGGGGCATTTTCAGCATGATTTAAGCATAGGAAAGCTGGTTTACCTTCATTCATCATTCAGAATGATTTTTTCCACAAAATATTGCTTATTCTTGTTAGATTTGGGTAGAAACATCATGATTTAACATCATATAATGAGTTTTGGTTATGTTCTGTAGATCCATAATGTATTTGATTTCTGTCTGTTTTTGAGCTTTTCAGGTCGAGAAAAGGCGTTTGGGGCATTTTCAGCATGATTTAAGCATAGGAAAGCTGGTTTACCTTCATTCATCATTCAGAATGATTTTTTCCACAAAATATTGCTTATTCTTGTTAGATTTGTGTAGAAACATCATGATTAAACAACATATAATTAGTTTTGTGTATGTTCTGTAGATCCATAATGTTTTTGATTTCTTTCTGTTTTTGAGCTTTTCAGGTCGAGAAAAGGCGTTTGGGGCATTTTCAGCATGATTTAAGCATAGGAAAGCTGGTTTACCTTCATTCATCATTCAGAATGATTTTTTCCACAAAATATTGCTTATTCTTGTTAGATTTGGGTAGAAACATCATGATTTAACATCATATAATGAGTTTTGGGTATGTTCTGTCGATCCATAATGTATTTGATTTCTGTCTGTTTTTGAGCTTTTCAGGTCGAGAAAAGGCGTTTGGGGCATTTTCAGCATGATTTAAGCATAGGAAAGCTGGTTTACCTTCATTCATCATTCAGAATGATTTTTTCCACAAAATATTGCTTATTCTTGTTAGATTTGGGTAGAAACATCATGATTTAACATCATATAATGAGTTTTGGGTATGTTCTGTAGATCCATAATGTATTTGATTTCTGTCTGTTTTTGAGCTTTTCAGGTCGAGAAAAGGCGTTTGGGGCATTTTCAGCATGATTTACGCATAGGAAAGCTGGTTTACCTTCATTCATCATTCAGAATGATTTTTTCCACAAAATATTGCTTATTCTTGTTAGATTTGGGTAGAAACATCATGATTTAACATCATATAATGAGTTTTGGGTATGTTCTGTAGATCCATAATGTATTTGATTTCTGTCTGTTTTTGAGCTTTTCAGGTCGAGAAAAGGCGTTTGGGGCATTTTCAGCATGATTTACGCATAGGAAAGCTGGTTTACCTTCATTCATCATTCAGAATGATTTTTTCCACAAAATATTGCTTATTCTTGTTAGATTTGGGTAGAAACATCATGATTTAACATCATATAATGAGTTTTGGGTATGTTCTGTAGATCCATAATGTATTTGATTTCTGTCTGTTTTTGAGCTTTTCAGGTCGAGAAAAGGCGTTTGGGGCATTTTCAGCATGATTTAAGCATAGGAAAGCTGGTTTACCTTCATTCATCATTCAGAATGATTTTTTCCACAAAATATTGCTTATTCTTGTTAGATTTGAGTAGAAACATCATGATTTAACATCATATAATGAGTTTTGGGTATGTTCTGTAGATCCATAATTTGTTTGATTTCTATGTGTTTTTGAGCTTTTCAGGTCGAGAAAAGGCGTTTGGGGCATTTTCAGCATGATTTAAGCATAGGAAAGCTGGTTTACCTTCATTCATCATTCAGAATGATTTTTTCCACAAAATATTGCTTATTCTTGTTAGATTTGGGTACAAACATCATGATTTAACATCATATAATGAGTTTTGGGTATGTTCTGTAGATCCATAATGTATTTGATTTCTGTCTGTTTTTGAGCTTTTCAGGTCGAGAAAAGGCGTTTGGGGCATTTTCAGCATGATTTAAGCATAGGAAAGCTGGTTTACCTTCATTCATCATTCAGAATGATTTTTTCCACAAAATATTGCTTATTCTTGTTAGATTTGGGTACAAACATCATGATTTAACATCATATAATGAGTTTTGGGTATGTTCTGTAGATCCATAATGTATTTGATTTCTGTCTGTTTTTGAGCTTTTCAGGTCGAGAAAAGGCGTTTGGGGCATTTTCAGCATGATTTAAGCATAGGAAAGCTGGTTTACCTTCATTCATCATTCAGAATGATTTTTTCCACAAAATATTGCTTATTCTTGTTAGATTTGGGTAGAAACATCATGATTTAACATCATATAATGCGTTCTAGGTATGTTCTGTAGATCCATAATGTATTTCATTTCTGTCTGTTTTTGAGCTTTTCAGGTCGAGAAAAGGCGTTTCAGCATGATTTAAGCATAGGAAAGCTGGTTTACCTTCATTCATCATTCAGAATGATTTTTTCCACAAAATATTGCTTATTCTTGTTAGATTTGGGTACAAACATCATGATTTAACATCATATAATGAGTTTTGTGTATGTTCTGTACATCCATAATGTATTTGATTTCTGTCTGTTTTTGAGCTTTTCAGGTCGAGAAAAGGCGTTTGGGGCATTTTCAGCATGATTTAAGCATAGGAAAGCTGGTTTACCTTCATTCATCATTCAGAATGATTTTTTCCACAAAATATTGCTTATTCTTGTTAGATTTGGGTAGAAACATCATGATTTAACATCATATAATGCGTTCTAGGTATGTTCTGTAGATCCATAATGTATTTGATTTCTGTGTGTTTTTGAGCTTTTCAGGTCGAGAAAAGGCGTTTGGGGCATTTTCAGCATGATTTAAGCATAGGAAAGCTGGTTTACCTTCATTCATCATTCAGAATGATTTTTTCCACAAAATATTGCTTATTCTTGTTAGATTTGAGTAGAAACATCATGATTTAACATCATATAATGAGTTTTGGGTATGTTCTGTAGATCCATAATGTATTTGATTTCTGTCTGTTTTTGAGCTTTTCAGGTCGAGAAAAGGCGTTTCAGCATGATTTAAGCATAGGAAAGCTGGTTTACCTTCATTCATCATTCAGAATGATTTTTTCCACAAAATATTGCTTATTCTTGTTAGATTTGAGTAGAAACATCATGATTTAACATCATATAATGAGTTTTGGGTATGTTCTGTAGATCCATAATGTATTTGATTTCTGTGTGTTTTTGAGCTTTTCAGGTCGAGAAAAGGCGTTTCAGCATGATTTAAGCATAGGAAAGCTGGTTTACCTTCATTCATCATTCAGAATGATTTTTTTCCATAAAATATTGCTTATTCTTGTTAGATTTGGGTAGAAACATCATGATTTAACATCATATAATGAGTTTTGGGTATGTTCTGTAGATCCATAATGTATTTGATTTCTGTGTGTTTTTGAGCTTTTCAGGTCTAGAAAAGGCGTTTGGGGCATTTTAAGAATGATTTAAGCATATGAAAGCTGGTTTACCTTCATTCATCATTCAGAATGATTTTTTCCACAAAATATTGCTTATTCTTGTTAGATTTGAGGAGAAACATCATTATTTAACATCTTATAATGAGTTTTGGGTATGTTCTGTAGATCCATAATGTATTTGATTTCTGTCTGTTTTTGAGCTTTTCAGGTCGAGAAAAGGCGTTTCAGC
Source organism: Synanceia verrucosa (assembly GCA_029721515.1). Lineage (NCBI taxonomy): Eukaryota > Metazoa > Chordata > Actinopteri > Perciformes > Synanceiidae > Synanceia > Synanceia verrucosa. Next base: position 44,535 of record CM056566.1, on the reverse strand, counting down.
ATGATTTACGCATAGGAAAGCTGGTTTACCTTCATTCATCATTCAGAATGATTTTTCCATAAAATATTGCTTATTCTTGTTAGATTTGGGTAGAAACATCATGATTTAACATCATATAATGAGTTTTGGGTATGTTCTGTAGATCCATAATGTATTTGATTTCTGTGTGTTTTTGAGCTTTTCAGGTCGAGAAAAGGCGTTTGGGGCATTTTCAGCATGATTTAAGCATAGGAAAGCTGGTTTACCTTCATTCATCATTCAGAATGATTTTTTCCACAAAATATTGCTTATTCTTGTTAGATTTGAGGAGAAACATCATGATTTAACATCATATAATGAGTTTTGGGTATGTTCTGTAGATCCATAATGTATTTGATTTCTGTGTGTTTTTGAGCTTTTCAGGTCGAGAAAAGGCGTTTGGGGCATTTTCAGCATGATTTAAGCATAGGAAAGCTGGTTTACCTTCATTCATCATTCAGAATGATTTTTTCCATAAAATATTGCTTATTCTTGTTAGATTTGGGTAGAAACATCATGATTTAACATCATATAATGAGTTTTGGGTATGTTCTGTAGATCCATAATGTATTTGATTTCTGTGTGTTTTTGAGCTTTTCAGGTCGAGAAAAGGCGTTTGGGGCATTTTCAGCATGATTTAAGCATAGGAAAGCTGGTTTACCTTCATTCATCATTCAGAATGATTTTTTCCACACAATATTGCCTTTTCTTATTAGATTTGATGAGAATCATCATGTATTACAACCAATTAATGAGTTTTGGGTATGTTCTGTAGATCCATAATGTATTTGATTTCTGTGTGTTTTTGAGCTTTTCAGGTCGAGAAAAGGCGTTTGGGGCATTTTCAGCATGATTTAAGCATAGGAAAGCTGGTTTACCTTCATTCATCATTCAGAATGATTTTTTCCATAAAATATTGCTTATTCTTGTAAGATTTGGGTAGAAACATCATGATTTAACATCATATAATGAGTTTTGTGTATGTTCTGTACATCCATAATGTATTTGATTTCTGTCTGTTTTTGAGCTTTTCAGGTCGAGAAAAGGCGTTTGGGGCATTTTCAGCATGATTTACGCATAGGAAAGCTGGTTTACCTTCATTCATCATTCAGAATGATTTTTTCCATAAAATATTGCTTATTCTTGTTAGATTTGAGTAGAAACATCATGATTTAACATCATATAATGAGTTTTGGGTATGTTCTCTACATCCATAATGTATTTGATTTCTGTCTGTTTTTGAGCTTTTCAGGTCGAGAAAAGGCGTTTGGGGCATTTTCAGCATGATTTACGCATAGGAAAGCTGGTTTACCTTCATTCATCATTCAGAATGATTTTTTCCACAAAATATTGCTTATTCTTGTTAAATTTGGGTAGAAACATCATCATTTAACATCATATAATGAGTTTTGGGTATGTTCAGTAGATCCATAATGTATTTGATTTCTGTCTGTTTTTGAGCTTTTCAGGTCGAGAAAAGGCGTTTGGGGCATTTTCAGCATGATTTACGCATAGGAAAGCTGGTTTACCTTCATTCATCATTCAGAATGATTTTTTCCATAAAATATTGCTTATTCTTGTTAGATTTGAGTAGAAACATCATGATTTAACATCATATTATAAGTTTTGGGTATGTTCTGTAGATCCATGATTTAACATCATATTAAAAGTTTTGGGTATGTTCTGTAGATCCATAATTTGTATGATTTCTATGTGTTTTTGAGCTTTTCAGGTCGAGAAAAGGCGTTTGGGGCATTTTCAGCATGATTTAAGCATAGGAAAGCTGGTTTACCTTCATTCATCATTCAGAATGATTTTTTCCACAAAATATTGCTTATTCTTGTTAGATTTGGGTACAAACATCATGATTTAACATCATATTATAAGTTTTGGGTATGTTCTGTAGATCCATAATTTGTATGATTTCTATGTGTTTTTGAGCTTTTCAGGTCGAGAAAAGGCGTTTGGGGCATTTTCAGCATGATTTAAGCATAGGAAAGCTGGTTTACCTTCATTCATCATTCAGTATGATTTTTTCCACAAAATATTGCTTATTCTTGTTAGATTTGGGTACAAACATCATGATTTAACATCATATAATGAGTTTTGGGTATGTTCTGTAGATCCATAATGTATTTGATTTCTGTCTGTTTTTGAGCTTTTCAGGTCGAGAAAAGGCGTTTGGGGCATTTTCAGCATGATTTAAGCATAGGAAAGCTGGTTTACCTTCATTCATCATTCAGAATGATTTTTTTCCACAAAATATTGCTTATTCTTGTTAGATTTGGGTAGAAACATCATGATTTAACATCATATAATGCGTTCTAGGTATGTTCTGTAGATCCATAATGTATTTCATTTCTGTCTGTTTTTGAGCTTTTCAGGTCGAGAAAAGGCGTTTGGGGCATTTTCAGCATGATTTAAGCATAGGAAAGCTGGTTTACCTTCATTCATCATTCAGAATGATTTTTTCCACAAAATATTGCTTATTCTTGTTAGATTTGGGTACAAACATCATGATTTAATATCATATAATGAGTTTTGTGTATGTTCTGTACATCCATAATGTATTTGATTTCTGTCTGTTTTTGAGCTTTTCAGGTCGAGAAAAGGCGTTTGGGGCATTTTCAGCATGATTTAAGCATAGGAAAGCTGGTTTACCTTCATTCATCATTCAGAATGATTTTTTCCACAAAATATTGCTTATTCTTGTTAGATTTGGGTACAAACATCATGATTTAATATCATATAATGCGTTCTAGGTATGTTCTGTAGATCCATAATGTATTTGATTTCTGTGTGTTTTTGAGCTTTTCAGGTCGAGAAAAGGCGTTTGGGGCATGTTCAGCATGATTTAAGCATAGGAAAGCTTTTTTACCTTCATTCATCATTCAGAATGATTTTTTGCCACAAAGTATTGCTTATTCTTTTTTAGATTTGAGTAGAAACATCATGATTTAACATCATATAATGAGTTTTGGGTACGTTCTGTAGATCCATAATGTATTTGATTTCTGTCTGTTTTTGAGCTTTTCAGGTCGAGAAAAGGCGTTTCAGCATGATTTAAGCATAGGAAAGCTGGTTTACCTTCATTCATCATTCAGAATGATTTTTTCCACAAAATATTGCTTATTCTTGTTAGATTTGAGTAGAAACATCATGATTTAACATCATATAATGAGTTTTGGGTATGTTCTGTAGATCCATAATGTATTTGATTTCTGTGTGTTTTTGAGCTTTTCAGGTCGAGAAAAGGCGTTTGTTTCAGCATGATTTACGCATAGGAAAGCTGGTTTACCTTCATTCATCATTCAGAATGATTTTTTCCATAAAATATTGCTTATTCTTGTAAGATTTGGGTAGAAACATCATGATTTAACATCATATAATGAGTTTTGGGTATGTTCTGTAGATCCATAATGTATTTGATTTCTGTGTGTTTTTGAGCTTTTCAGGTCGAGAAAAGGCGTTTGGGGCATTTTCAGCATGATTTAAGCATAGGAAAGCTTTTTTACCTTCATTCATCATTCAGAATGATTTTTTCCACAAAATATTGCTTATTCTTATTAGATTTGAGGAGAAACATCATGATTTAACATCATATAATGAGTTTTGGGTATGTTCTGTAGATCCATAATGTATTTGATTTCTGTCTGTTTTTGAGCTTTTCAGGTCGAGAAAAGGCGTTTCAGCATGATTTACGCATAGGAAAGCTGGTTTACCTTCATTCATCATTCAGAATATATTAATCGCTAATATTTTGCTTATTGTGGTAAGATGTGTGTAGATACATCATGATTTAACATCATATAATGAGTTTTGGGTATGTTCTGTAGATCCATAATGTATTTGATTTCTGTGTGTTTTTGAGCTTTTCAGGTCGAGAAAAGGCGTTTGGGGCATTTTCAGCATGATTTAAGCATAGGAAAGCTTTTTTACCTTCATTCATCATTCAGAATGATTTTTTCCACAAAATATTGCTTATTCTTATTAGATTTGAGGAGAAACATCATGATTTAACATCATATAATGAGTTTTGGGTATGTTCTGTAGATCCATAATGTATTTGATTTCTGTGTGTTTTTGAGCTTTTCAGGTCGAGAAAAGGCGTTTCAGCATGATTTACGCATAGGAAAGCTGGTTTACCTTCATTCATCATTCAGAATGATTTTTCCATAAAATATTGCTTATTCTTGTAAGATTTGGGTAGAAACATCATGATTTAACATCATATAATGAGTTTTGGGTATGTTCTGTAGATCCATAATGTATTTGATTTCTGTGTGTTTTTGAGCTTTTCAGGTCGAGAAAAGGCGTTTGGGGCATTTTCAGCATGATTTAAGCATAGGAAAGCTTTTTTACCTTCATTCATCATTCAGAATGATTTTTTCCACAAAATATTGCTTATTCTTATTAGATTTGAGGAGAAACATCATGATTTAACATCATATAATGAGTTTTGGGTATGTTCTGTAGATCCATAATGTATTTGATTTCTGTGTGTTTTTGAGCTTTTCAGGTCGAGAAAAGGCGTTTCAGCATGATTTACGCATAGGAAAGCTGGTTTACCTTCATTCATCATTCAGAATGATTTTTTCCATAAAATATTGCTTATTCTTGTAAGATCTGGGTAGAAACATCATGATTTAACATCATATAATGAGTTTTGTGTATGTTCTGTACATCCATAATGTATTTGATTTCTGTCTGTTTTTGAGCTTTTCAGGTCGAGAAAAGGCGTTTGGGGCATTTTCAGCATGATTTACGCATAGGAAAGCTGGTTTACCTTCATTCATCATTCAGAATGATTTTTTCCATAAAATATTGCTTATTCTTGTTAGATTTGAGTAGAAACATCATGATTTAACATCATATAATGAGTTTTGGGTATGTTCTCTACATCCATAATGTATTTGATTTCTGTCTGTTTTTGAGCTTTTCAGGTCGAGAAAAGGCGTTTGGGGCATTTTCAGCATGATTTAAGCATAGGAAAGCTGGTTTACCTTCATTCATCATTCAGAATGATTTTTTTCCACAAAATATTGCTTATTCTTTTTTAGATTTGAGTAGAAACATCATGATTTAACATCATATAATGAGTTTTGGGTATGTTCTGTAGATCCATAATGTATTTGATTTCTGTCTGTTTTTGAGCTTTTCAGGTCGAGAAAAGGCGTTTTTTCAGCATGATTTAAGCATAGGAAAGCTGGTTTACCTTCATTCATCATTCAGAATGATTTTTTCCACAAAATATTGCATATTCTTGTTAGATTTGAGTAGAAACATCATGATTTAACATCATATAATGAGTTTTGGGTATGTTCTGTAGATCCATAATTTGTTTGCTTTCTATGTGTTTTTGAGATTTTCAGGTCGAGAAAAGGCGTTTGGGGCATTTTCAGCATGATTTAAGCATAGGAAAGCTGCTTTACCTTCATTCATCATTCAGAATGATTTTTTTCCACAAAATATTGCTTATTCTTGTTAGATTTGGGTAGAAACATCATGATTTAACATCATATAATGCGTTCTAGGTATGTTCTGTAGATCCATAATGTGTTTCATTTCTGTCTGTTTTTGAGCTTTTCAGATCGAGAAAAGGCGTTTGGGGCATTTTCAGCATGATTTAAGCATAGGAAAGCTTTTTTACCTTCATTCATCGTTCAGAATGATTTTTTCCACAAAATATTGCTTATTCTTATTAGATTTGAGTAGAAACATCATGATTTAACATCATATAATGAGTTTTGGGTATGTTCTGTAGATCCATAATGTATTTGATTTCTGTCTGTTTTTGAGCTTTTCAGGTCGAGAAAAGGCGTTTGGGGCATTTTCAGCATGATTTACGCATAGGAAAGCTGGTTTACCTTCATTCATCATTCAGAATGATTTTTTCCATAAAATATTGCTTATTCTTGTAAGATTTGGGTAGAAACATCATGATTTAACATCATATAATGCGTTCTAGGTATGTTCTGTAGATCCATAATGTATTTCATTTCTGTCTGTTTTTGAGCTTTTCAGGTCGAGAAAAGGCGTTTCAGCATGATTTAAGCATAGGAAAGCTGGTTTACCTTCATTCATCATTCAGAATGATTTTTTCCACAAAATATTGCTTATTCTTGTTAGATTTGGGTACAAACATCATGATTTAATATCATATAATGAGTTTTGGGTATGTTCTGTAGATCCATAATGTATTTGATTTCTGTGTGTTTTTGAGCTTTTCAGGTCGAGAAAAGGCGTTTGGGGCATTTTCAGCATGATTTAAGCATAGGAAAGCTGGTTTACCTTCATTCATCATTCAGAATGATTTTTTCCACAAAATATTGCTTATTCTTGTTAGATTTGGGTACAAACATCATGATTTAATATCATATAATGCGTTCTAGGTATGTTCTGTAGATCCATAATGTATTTGATTTCTGTGTGTTTTTGAGCTTTTCAGGTCGAGAAAAGGCGTTTGGGGCATGTTCAGCATGATTTAAGCATAGGAAAGCTTTTTTACCTTCATTCATCATTCAGAATGATTTTTTGCCACAAAGTATTGCTTATTCTTTTTTAGATTTGAGTAGAAACATCATGATTTAACATCATATAATGAGTTTTGGGTACGTTCTGTAGATCCATAATGTATTTGATTTCTGTCTGTTTTTGAGCTTTTCAGGTCGAGAAAAGGCGTTTCAGCATGATTTAAGCATAGGAAAGCTGGTTTACCTTCATTCATCATTCAGAATGATTTTTTCCACAAAATATTGCTTATTCTTGTTAGATTTGAGTAGAAACATCATGATTTAACATCATATAATGAGTTTTGGGTATGTTCTGTAGATCCATAATGTATTTGATTTCTGTGTGTTTTTGAGCTTTTCAGGTCGAGAAAAGGCGTTTCAGCATGATTTACGCATAGGAAAGCTGGTTTACCTTCATTCATCATTCAGAATGATTTTTTCCATAAAATATTGCTTATTCTTGTAAGATTTGGGTAGAAACATCATGATTTAACATCATATAATGAGTTTTGGGTATGTTCTGTAGATCCATAATGTATTTGATTTCTGTGTGTTTTTGAGCTTTTCAGGTCGAGAAAAGGCGTTTGGGGCATTTTCAGCATGATTTAAGCATAGGAAAGCTTTTTTACCTTCATTCATCATTCAGAATGATTTTTTCCACAAAATATTGCTTATTCTTATTAGATTTGAGGAGAAACATCATGATTTAACATCATATAATGAGTTTTGGGTATGTTCTGTAGATCCATAATGTATTTGATTTCTGTCTGTTTTTGAGCTTTTCAGGTCGAGAAAAGGCGTTTCAGCATGATTTACGCATAGGAAAGCTGGTTTACCTTCATTCATCATTCAGAATGATTTTTTCCATAAAATATTGCTTATTCTTGTAAGATTTGGGTAGAAACATCATGATTTAACATCATATAATGAGTTTTGGGTATGTTCTGTAGATCCATAATGTATTTGATTTCTGTGTGTTTTTGAGCTTTTCAGGTCGAGAAAAGGCGTTTGGGGCATTTTCAGCATGATTTAAGCATAGGAAAGCTTTTTTACCTTCATTCATCATTCAGAATGATTTTTTCCACAAAATATTGCTTATTCTTATTAGATTTGAGGAGAAACATCATGATTTAACATCATATAATGAGTTTTGGGTATGTTCTGTAGATCCATAATGTATTTGATTTCTGTGTGTTTTTGAGCTTTTCAGGTCGAGAAAAGGCGTTTCAGCATGATTTACGCATAGGAAAGCTGGTTTACCTTCATTCATCATTCAGAATGATTTTTTCCATAAAATATTGCTTATTCTTGTAAGATTTGGGTAGAAACATCATGATTTAACATCATATAATGAGTTTTGGGTATGTTCTGTAGATCCATAATGTATTTGATTTCTGTGTGTTTTTGAGCTTTTCAGGTCGAGAAAAGGCGTTTGGGGCATTTTCAGCATGATTTAAGCATAGGAAAGCTTTTTTACCTTCATTCATCATTCAGAATGATTTTTTCCACAAAATATTGCTTATTCTTATTAGATTTGAGGAGAAACATCATGATTTAACATCATATAATGAGTTTTGGGTATGTTCTGTAGATCCATAATGTATTTGATTTCTGTCTGTTTTTGAGCTTTTCAGGTCGAGAAAAGGCGTTTCAGCATGATTTACGCATAGGAAAGCTGGTTTACCTTCATTCATCATTCAGAATGATTTTTTCCATAAAATATTGCTTATTCTTGTAAGATCTGGGTAGAAACATCATGATTTAACATCATATAATGAGTTTTGTGTATGTTCTGTACATCCATAATGTATTTGATTTCTGTCTGTTTTTGAGCTTTTCAGGTCGAGAAAAGGCGTTTGGGGCATTTTCAGCATGATTTACGCATAGGAAAGCTGGTTTACCTTCATTCATCATTCAGAATGATTTTTTCCATAAAATATTGCTTATTCTTGTTAGATTTGAGTAGAAACATCATGATTTAACATCATATAATGAGTTTTGGGTATGTTCTCTACATCCATAATGTATTTGATTTCTGTCTGTTTTGAGCTTTTCAGGTCGAGAAAAGGCGTTTGGGGCATTTTCAGCATGATTTAAGCATAGGAAAGCTTTTTTACCTTCATTCATCATTCAGAATGATTTTTTGCCACAAAGTATTGCTTATTCTTTTTTAGATTTGAGTAGAAACATCATGATTTAACATCATATAATGAGTTTTGGGTATGTTCTGTAGATCCATAATGTATTTGATTTCTGTCTGTTTTTGAGCTTTTCAGGTCGAGAAAAGGCGTTTCAGCATGATTTAAGCATAGGAAAGCTGGTTTACCTTCATTCATCATTCAGAATGATTTTTTCCACAAAATATTGCATATTCTTGTTAGATTTGAGTAGAAACATCATGATTTAACATCATATAATGAGTTTTGGGTATGTTCTGTAGATCCATAATTTGTTTGCTTTCTATGTGTTTTTGAGATTTTCAGGTCGAGAAAAGGCGTTTGGGGCATTTTCAGCATGATTTAAGCATAGGAAAGCTGCTTTACCTTCATTCATCATTCAGAATGATTTTTTTCCACAAAATATTGCTTATTCTTGTTAGATTTGGGTAGAAACATCATGATTTAACATCATATAATGCGTTCTAGGTATGTTCTGTAGATCCATAATGTGTTTCATTTCTGTCTGTTTTTGAGCTTTTCAGATCGAGAAAAGGCGTTTGGGGCATTTTCAGCATGATTTAAGCATAGGAAAGCTTTTTTACCTTCATTCATCGTTCAGAATGATTTTTTCCACAAAATATTGCTTATTCTTATTAGATTTGAGTAGAAACATCATGATTTAACATCATATAATGAGTTTTGGGTATGTTCTGTAGATCCATAATGTATTTGATTTCTGTCTGTTTTTGAGCTTTTCAGGTCGAGAAAAGGCGTTTGGGGCATTTTCAGCATGATTTACGCATAGGAAAGCTGGTTTACCTTCATTCATCATTCAGAATGATTTTTTCCATAAAATATTGCCAATTCTTGTTAGATTTGGGTAGAAACATCATGATTTAACATCATATAATAAGTTTTGGGTATGTTCTGTATATCCATAATGTATTTGATTTCTGTCTGTTTTGAGCTTTTCAGGTCGAGAAAAGGCGTTTGGGGCATTTTCAGCATGATTTAAGCATAGGAAAGCTGGTTTACCTTCATTCATCATTCAGAATGATTTTTTCCACAAAATATTGCTTATTCTTGTTAGATTTGGGTACAAACATCATGATTTAACATCATATTATAAGTTTTGGGTATGTTCTGTAGATCCATAATTTGTATGATTTCTATGTGTTTTTGAGCTTTTCAGGTCGAGAAAAGGCGTTTGGGGCATTTTCAGCATGATTTAAGCATAGGAAAGCTGGTTTACCTTCATTCATCATTCAGAATGATTTTTTCCACAAAATATTGCTTATTCTTGTTAGATTTGAGTAGAAACATCATGATTTAACATCATATAATGACTTTTGTTTATGTTCTGTAGATCCATAATGTATTTGATTTCTGTGTGTTTTTGAGCTTTTCAGGTCGAGAAAAGGCGTTTGGGGCATTTTCAGCATGATTTAAGCATAGGAAAGCTGGTTTACCTTCATTCATCATTCAGAATGATTTTTTCCACAAAATATTGCTTATTCTTGTTAGAATTGGGTAGAAACATCATGATTTAACATCATATAATGCGTTCTAGGTATGTTCTGTAGATCCATAATGTATTTCATTTCTGTCTGTTTTTGAGCTTTTCAGGTCGAGAAAAGGCGTTTCAGCATGATTTAAGCATAGGAAAGCTGGTTTACCTTCATTCATCATTCAGAATGATTTTTTCCACAAAATATTGCTTATTCTTGTTAGATTTGAGTAGAAACATCATGATTTAACATCATATAATGACTTTTGTTTATGTTCTGTAGATCCATAATGTATTTGATTTCTGTGTGTTTTTGAGCTTTTCAGGTCGAGAAAAGGCGTTTGGGGCATTTTCAGCATGATTTAAGCATAGGAAAGCTGGTTTACCTTCATTCATCATTCAGAATGATTTTTTCCACAAAATATTGCTTATTCTTGTTAGATTTGGGTACAAACATCATGATTTAACATCATATTATAAGTTTTGGGTATGTTCTGTAGATCCATAATTTGTATGATTTCTATGTGTTTTTGAGCTTTTCAGGTCGAGAAAAGGCGTTTGGGGCATTTTCAGCATGATTTAAGCATAGGAAAGCTGGTTTACCTTCATTCATCATTCAGAATGATTTTTTCCACAAAATATTGCTTATTCTTGTTAGATTTGGGTACAAACATCATGATTTAACATCATATTATAAGTTTTGGGTATGTTCTGTAGATCCATAATTTGTATGATTTCTATGTGTTTTTGAGCTTTTCAGGTCGAGAAAAGGCGTTTGGGGCATTTTCAGCATGATTTAAGCATAGGAAAGCTGGTTTACCTTCATTCATCATTCAGTATGATTTTTTCCACAAAATATTGCTTATTCTTGTTAGATTTGGGTAGAAACATCATGATTTAACATCATATAATGAGTTTTGGGTATGTTCAGTAGATCCATAATGTATTTGATTTCTGTCTGTTTTTGAGCTTTTCAGGTCGAGAAAAGGCGTTTGGGGCATTTTCAGCATGATTTACGCATAGGAAAGCTGGTTTACCTTCATTCATCATTCAGAATGATTTTTTCCATAAAATATTGCTTATTCTTGTTAGATTTGAGTAGAAACATCATGATTTAACATCATATAATGAGTTTTGGGTATGTTCTCTACATCCATAATGTATTTGATTTCTGTCTGTTTTTGAGCTTTTCAGGTCGAGAAAAGGCGTTTGGGGCATTTTCAGCATGATTTAAGCATAGGAAAGCTGGTTTACCTTCATTCATCATTCAGAATGATTTTTTCCACAAAATATTGCTTATTCTTGTTAGATTTGAGTAGAAACATCATGATTTAACATCATATAATGAGTTTTGGGTATGTTCTGTAGATCCATAATTTGTTTGATTTCTATGTGTTTTTGAGCTTTTCAGGTCGAGAAAAGGCGTTTGGGGCATTTTCAGCATGATTTAAGCATAGGAAAGCTGGTTTACCTTCATTCATCATTCAGGATGATTTTTTCCACAAAATATTGCTTATTCTTGTTAGATTTGGGTAGAAACATCATGATTTAACATCATATAATGAGTTTTGGGTATGTTCTGTAGATCGATAATGTATTTGATTTCTGTCTGTTTTTGAGCTTTTCAGGTCGAGAAAAGGCGTTTGGGGCATTTTCAGCATGATTTACGCATAGGAAAGCTGGTTTACCTTCATTCATCATTCAGAATGATTTTTTCCATAAAATATTGCTTATTCTTGTAAGATTTGGGTAGAAACATCATGATTTAACATCATATAATGAGTTTTGGGTATGTTCTCTACATCCATAATGTATTTGATTTCTGTCTGTTTTTGAGCTTTTCAGGTCGAGAAAAGGCGTTTGGGGCATTTTCAGCATGATTTAAGCATAGGAAAGCTGGTTTACCTTCATTCATCATTCAGAATGATTTTTTCCACAAAATATTGCTTATTCTTGTTAGATTTGAGTAGAAACATCATGATTTAACATCATATAATGACTTTTGTTTATGTTCTGTAGATCCATAATGTATTTGATTTCTGTGTGTTTTGAGCTTTTCAGGTCGAGAAAAGGCGTTTGGGGCATTTTCAGCATGATTTAAGCATAGGAAAGCTGGTTTACCTTCATTCATCATTCAGAATGATTTTTTCCACAAAATATTGCTTATTCTTGTTAGATTTGAGTAGAAACATCATGATTTAACATCATATAATGAGTTTTGGGTATGTTCTGTAGATCCATAATTTGTTTGATTTCTATGTGTTTTGAGCTTTTCAGGTCGAGAAAAGGCGTTTGGGGCATTTTCAGCATGATTTAAGCATAGGAAAGCTGGTTTACCTTCATTCATCATTCAGAATGATTTTTTCCACAAAATATTGCTTATTCTTGTTAGAATTGGGTAGAAACATCATGATTTAACATCATATAATGCGTTCTAGGTATGTTCTGTAGATCCATAATGTATTTCATTTCTGTCTGTTTTTGAGCTTTTCAGGTCGAGAAAAGGCGTTTCAGCATGATTTAAGCATAGGAAAGCTGGTTTACCTTCATTCATCATTCAGAATGATTTTTTCCACAAAATATTGCTTATTCTTGTTAGATTTGGGTAGAAACATCATCATTTAACATCATATAATGAGTTTTGGGTATGTTCAGTAGATCCATAATGTATTTGATTTCTGTCTGTTTTTGAGCTTTTCAGGTCGAGAAAAGGCGTTTGGGGCATTTTCAGCATGATTTACGCATAGGAAAGCTGGTTTACCTTCATTCATCATTCAGAATGATTTTTTTCCATAAAATATTTCTTATTCTTGTTAGATTTGAGTAGAAACATCATGATTTAACATCATATAATGAGTTTTGGGTATGTTCTCTACATCCATAATGTATTTGATTTCTGTCTGTTTTTGAGCTTTTCAGGTCGAGAAAAGGCGTTTGGGGCATTTTCAGCATGATTTAAGCATAGGAAAGCTGGTTTACCTTCATTCATCATTCAGAATGATTTTTTCCACAAAATATTGCTTATTCTTGTAAGATCTGGGTAGAAACATCATGATTTAACATCATATAATGAGTTTTGTGTATGTTCTGTACATCCATAATGTATTTGATTTCTGTCTGTTTTTGAGCTTTTCAGGTCGAGAAAAGGCGTTTGGGGCATTTTCAGCATGATTTACGCATAGGAAAGCTGGTTTACCTTCATTCATCATTCAGAATGATTTTTTCCATAAAATATTGCTTATTCTTGTTAGATTTGAGTAGAAACATCATGATTTAACATCATATAATGAGTTTTGGGTATGTTCTCTACATCCATAATGTATTTGATTTCTGTCTGTTTTTGAGCTTTTCAGGTCGAGAAAAGGCGTTTGGGGCATTTTCAGCATGATTTAAGCATAGGAAAGCTTTTTTACCTTCATTCATCATTCAGAATGATTTTTTGCCACAAAGTATTGCTTATTCTTTTTTAGATTTGAGTAGAAACATCATGATTTAACATCATATAATGAGTTTTGGGTATGTTCTGTAGATCCATAATGTATTTGATTTCTGTCTGTTTTTGAGCTTTTCAGGTCGAGAAAAGGCGTTTCAGCATGATTTAAGCATAGGAAAGCTGGTTTACCTTCATTCATCATTCAGAATGATTTTTTCCACAAAATATTGCATATTCTTGTTAGATTTGAGTAGAAACATCATGATTTAACATCATATAATGAGTTTTGGGTATGTTCTGTAGATCCATAATTTGTTTGCTTTCTATGTGTTTTTGAGATTTTCCAGGTCGAGAAAAGGCGTTTGGGGCATTTTCAGCATGATTTAAGCATAGGAAAGCTGCTTTACCTTCATTCATCATTCAGAATGATTTTTTTCCACAAAATATTGCTTATTCTTGTTAGATTTGGGTAGAAACATCATGATTTAACATCATATAATGCGTTCTAGGTATGTTCTGTAGATCCATAATGTGTTTCATTTCTGTCTGTTTTTGAGCTTTTCAGATCGAGAAAAGGCGTTTGGGGCATTTTCAGCATGATTTAAGCATAGGAAAGCTTTTTTACCTTCATTCATCGTTCAGAATGATTTTTTCCACAAAATATTGCTTATTCTTATTAGATTTGAGTAGAAACATCATGATTTAACATCATATAATGAGTTTTGGGTATGTTCTGTAGATCCATAATGTATTTGATTTCTGTCTGTTTTGAGCTTTTCAGGTCGAGAAAAGGCGTTTGGGGCATTTTTCAGCATGATTTACGCATAGGAAAGCTGGTTTACCTTCATTCATCATTCAGAATGATTTTTCCATAAAATATTGCTTATTCTTGTAAGATTTGGGTAGAAACATCATGATTTAACATCATATAATGCGTTCTAGGTATGTTCTGTAGATCCATAATGTATTTCATTTCTGTCTGTTTTTGAGCTTTTCAGGTCGAGAAAAGGCGTTTCAGCATGATTTAAGCATAGGAAAGCTGGTTTACCTTCATTCATCATTCAGAATGATTTTTTCCACAAAATATTGCTTATTCTTGTTAGATTTGGGTACAAACATCATGATTTAATATCATATAATGAGTTTTGGGTATGTTCTGTAGATCCATAATGTATTTGATTTCTGTGTGTTTTTGAGCTTTTCAGGTCGAGAAAAGGCGTTTGGGGCATTTTCAGCATGATTTAAGCATAGGAAAGCTGGTTTACCTTCATTCATCATTCAGAATGATTTTTTCCACAAAATATTGCTTATTCTTGTTAGATTTGGGTACAAACATCATGATTTAATATCATATAATGCGTTCTAGGTATGTTCTGTAGATCCATAATGTATTTGATTTCTGTGTGTTTTTGAGCTTTTCAGGTCGAGAAAAGGCGTTTGGGGCATGTTCAGCATGATTTAAGCATAGGAAAGCTTTTTTACCTTCATTCATCATTCAGAATGATTTTTTGCCACAAAGTATTGCTTATTCTTTTTTAGATTTGAGTAGAAACATCATGATTTAACATCATATAATGAGTTTTGGGTACGTTCTGTAGATCCATAATGTATTTGATTTCTGTCTGTTTTTGAGCTTTTCAGGTCGAGAAAAGGCGTTTCAGCATGATTTAAGCATAGGAAAGCTGGTTTACCTTCATTCATCATTCAGAATGATTTTTTCCACAAAATATTGCTTATTCTTGTTAGATTTGAGTAGAAACATCATGATTTAACATCATATAATGAGTTTTGGGTATGTTCTGTAGATCCATAATGTATTTGATTTCTGTGTGTTTTTGAGCTTTTCAGGTCGAGAAAAGGCGTTTCAGCATGATTTAAGCATAGGAAAGCTGGTTTACCTTCATTCATCATTCAGAATGATTTTTTCCATAAAATATTGCTTATTCTTGTAAGATTTGGGTAGAAACATCATGATTTAACATCATATAATGAGTTTTGGGTATGTTCTGTAGATCCATAATGTATTTGATTTCTGTGTGTTTTTGAGCTTTTCAGGTCGAGAAAAGGCGTTTGGGGCATTTTCAGCATGATTTAAGCATAGGAAAGCTTTTTTACCTTCATTCATCATTCAGAATGATTTTTTCCACAAAATATTGCTTATTCTTATTAGATTTGAGGAGAAACATCATGATTTAACA
Source organism: Synanceia verrucosa (assembly GCA_029721515.1). Classification (NCBI taxonomy): domain Eukaryota; kingdom Metazoa; phylum Chordata; class Actinopteri; order Perciformes; family Synanceiidae; genus Synanceia; species Synanceia verrucosa. The sequence goes on along the minus strand of CM056566.1, from coordinate 28,708 downwards.
TCATATAATGAGTTTTGGGTATGTTCTGTAGATCCATAATGTATTTGATTTCTGTCTGTTTTTGAGCTTTTCAGGTCGAGAAAAGGCGTTTCAGCATGATTTACGCATAGGAAAGCTGGTTTACCTTCATTCATCATTCAGAATGATTTTTTCCATAAAATATTGCTTATTCTTGTAAGATTTGGGTAGAAACATCATGATTTAACATCATATAATGAGTTTTGGGTATGTTCTGTAGATCCATAATGTATTTGATTTCTGTGTGTTTTTGAGCTTTTCAGGTCGAGAAAAGGCGTTTGGGGCATTTTCAGCATGATTTAAGCATAGGAAAGCTTTTACCTTCATTCATCATTCAGAATGATTTTTTCCACAAAATATTGCTTATTCTTATTAGATTTGAGGAGAAACATCATGATTTAACATCATATAATGAGTTTTGGGTATGTTCTGTAGATCCATAATGTATTTGATTTCTGTGTGTTTTTGAGCTTTTCAGGTCGAGAAAAGGCGTTTCAGCATGATTTACGCATAGGAAAGCTGGTTTACCTTCATTCATCATTCAGAATGATTTTTTCCATAAAATATTGCTTATTCTTGTAAGATTTGGGTAGAAACATCATGATTTAACATCATATAATGAGTTTTGGGTATGTTCTGTAGATCCATAATGTATTTGATTTCTGTGTGTTTTTGAGCTTTTCAGGTCGAGAAAAGGCGTTTGGGGCATTTTCAGCATGATTTAAGCATAGGAAAGCTTTTTTACCTTCATTCATCATTCAGAATGATTTTTTCCACAAAATATTGCTTATTCTTATTAGATTTGAGGAGAAACATCATGATTTAACATCATATAATGAGTTTTGGGTATGTTCTGTAGATCCATAATGTATTTGATTTCTGTCTGTTTTTGAGCTTTTCAGGTCGAGAAAAGGCGTTTCAGCATGATTTACGCATAGGAAAGCTGGTTTACCTTCATTCATCATTCAGAATGATTTTTTCCATAAAATATTGCTTATTCTTGTAAGATCTGGGTAGAAACATCATGATTTAACATCATATAATGAGTTTTGTGTATGTTCTGTACATCCATAATGTATTTGATTTCTGTCTGTTTTGAGCTTTTCAGGTCGAGAAAAAGGCGTTTGGGGCATTTTCAGCATGATTTACGCATAGGAAAGCTGGTTTACCTTCATTCATCATTCAGAATGATTTTTTCCATAAAATATTGCTTATTCTTGTTAGATTTGAGTAGAAACATCATGATTTAACATCATATAATGAGTTTTGGGTATGTTCTCTACATCCATAATGTATTTGATTTCTGTCTGTTTTTGAGCTTTTCAGGTCGAGAAAAGGCGTTTGGGGCATTTTCAGCATGATTTAAGCATAGGAAAGCTTTTTTACCTTCATTCATCATTCAGAATGATTTTTTGCCACAAAGTATTGCTTATTCTTTTTTAGATTTGAGTAGAAACATCATGATTTAACATCATATAATGAGTTTTGGGTATGTTCTGTAGATCCATAATGTATTTGATTTCTGTCTGTTTTTGAGCTTTTCAGGTCGAGAAAAGGCGTTTCAGCATGATTTAAGCATAGGAAAGCTGGTTTACCTTCATTCATCATTCAGAATGATTTTTTCCACAAAATATTGCATATTCTTGTTAGATTTGAGTAGAAACATCATGATTTAACATCATATAATGAGTTTTGGGTATGTTCTGTAGATCCATAATTTGTTTGCTTTCTATGTGTTTTTGAGATTTTCAGGTCGAGAAAAGGCGTTTGGGGCATTTTCAGCATGATTTAAGCATAGGAAAGCTGCTTTACCTTCATTCATCATTCAGAATGATTTTTTTCCACAAAATATTGCTTATTCTTGTTAGATTTGGGTAGAAACATCATGATTTAACATCATATAATGCGTTCTAGGTATGTTCTGTAGATCCATAATGTGTTTCATTTCTGTCTGTTTTTGAGCTTTTCAGATCGAGAAAAGGCGTTTGGGGCATTTTCAGCATGATTTAAGCATAGGAAAGCTTTTTTACCTTCATTCATCGTTCAGAATGATTTTTTCCACAAAATATTGCTTATTCTTATTAGATTTGAGTAGAAACATCATGATTTAACATCATATAATGAGTTTTGGGTATGTTCTGTAGATCCATAATGTATTTGATTTCTGTCTGTTTTTGAGCTTTTCAGGTCGAGAAAAGGCGTTTGGGGCATTTTCAGCATGATTTACGCATAGGAAAGCTGGTTTACCTTCATTCATCATTCAGAATGATTTTTTCCATAAAATATTGCTTATTCTTGTTAGATTTGAGTAGAAACATCATGATTTAACATCATATAATGAGTTTTGGGTATGTTCTCTACATCCATAATGTATTTGATTTCTGTCTGTTTTTGAGCTTTTCAGGTCGAGAAAAGGCGTTTGGGGCATTTTCAGCATGATTTAAGCATAGGAAAGCTGGTTTACCTTCATTCATCATTCAGAATGATTTTTTCCACAAAATATTGCTTATTCTTGTTAGATTTGGGTACAAACATCATGATTTAACATCATATTATAAGTTTTGGGTATGTTCTGTAGATCCATAATTTGTATGATTTCTATGTGTTTTTGAGCTTTTCAGGTCGAGAAAAGGCGTTTGGGGCATTTTCAGCATGATTTAAGCATAGGAAAGCTGGTTTACCTTCATTCATCATTCAGAATGATTTTTTCCACAAAATATTGCTTATTCTTGTTAGATTTGAGTAGAAACATCATGATTTAACATCATATAATGACTTTTGTTTATGTTCTGTAGATCCATAATGTATTTGATTTCTGTGTGTTTTTGAGCTTTTCAGGTCGAGAAAAGGCGTTTGGGGCATTTTCAGCATGATTTAAGCATAGGAAAGCTGGTTTACCTTCATTCATCATTCAGAATGATTTTTTCCACAAAATATTGCTTATTCTTGTTAGAATTGGGTAGAAACATCATGATTTAACATCATATAATGCGTTCTAGGTATGTTCTGTAGATCCATAATGTATTTCATTTCTGTCTGTTTTTGAGCTTTTCAGGTCGAGAAAGGCGTTTCAGCATGATTTAAGCATAGGAAAGCTGGTTTACCTTCATTCATCATTCAGAATGATTTTTTCCACAAAATATTGCTTATTCTTGTTAGATTTGAGTAGAAACATCATGATTTAACATCATATAATGACTTTTGTTTATGTTCTGTAGATCCATAATGTATTTGATTTCTGTGTGTTTTTGAGCTTTTCAGGTCGAGAAAAGGCGTTTGGGGCATTTTCAGCATGATTTAAGCATAGGAAAGCTGGTTTACCTTCATTCATCATTCAGAATGATTTTTTCCACAAAATATTGCTTATTCTTGTTAGATTTGGGTACAAACATCATGATTTAACATCATATTATAAGTTTTGGGTATGTTCTGTAGATCCATAATTTGTATGATTTCTATGTGTTTTTGAGCTTTTCAGGTCGAGAAAAGGCGTTTGGGGCATTTTTTAGCATGATTTAAGCATAGGAAAGCTGGTTTACCTTCATTCATCATTCAGAATGATTTTTTCCACAAAATATTGCTTATTCTTGTTAGATTTGGGTACAAACATCATGATTTAACATCATATTATAAGTTTTGGGTATGTTCTGTAGATCCATAATTTGTATGATTTCTATGTGTTTTTGAGCTTTTCAGGTCGAGAAAAGGCGTTTGGGGCATTTTCAGCATGATTTAAGCATAGGAAAGCTGGTTTACCTTCATTCATCATTCAGTATGATTTTTTCCACAAAATATTGCTTATTCTTGTTAGATTTGGGTAGAAACATCATGATTTAACATCATATAATGAGTTTTGGGTATGTTCAGTAGATCCATAATGTATTTGATTTCTGTCTGTTTTTGAGCTTTTCAGGTCGAGAAAAGGCGTTTGGGGCATTTCAGCAAGATTTACGCATAGGAAAGCTGGTTTACCTTCATTCATCATTCAGAATGATTTTTTCCATAAAATATTGCTTATTCTTGTTAGATTTGAGTAGAAACATCATGATTTAACATCATATAATGAGTTTTGGGTATGTTCTCTACATCCATAATGTATTTGATTTCTGTCTGTTTTTGAGCTTTTCAGGTCGAGAAAAGGCGTTTGGGGCATTTTCAGCATGATTTAAGCATAGGAAAGCTGGTTTACCTTCATTCATCATTCAGAATGATTTTTTCCACAAAATATTGCTTATTCTTGTTAGATTTGAGTAGAAACATCATGATTTAACATCATATAATGAGTTTTGGGTATGTTCTGTAGATCCATAATTTGTTTGATTTCTATGTGTTTTTGAGCTTTTCAGGTCGAGAAAAGGCGTTTGGGGCATTTTCAGCATGATTTAAGCATAGGAAAGCTGGTTTACCTTCATTCATCATTCAGGATGATTTTTTCCACAAAATATTGCTTATTCTTGTTAGATTTGGGTAGAAACATCATGATTTAACATCATATAATGAGTTTTGGGTATGTTCTGTAGATCGATAATGTATTTGATTTCTGTCTGTTTTTGAGCTTTTCAGGTCGAGAAAAGGCGTTTGGGGCATTTTCAGCATGATTTACGCATAGGAAAGCTGGTTTACCTTCATTCATCATTCAGAATGATTTTTTCCATAAAATATTGCTTATTCTTGTAAGATTTGGGTAGAAACATCATGATTTAACATCATATAATGAGTTTTGGGTATGTTCTCTACATCCATAATGTATTTGATTTCTGTCTGTTTTTGAGCTTTTCAGGTCGAGAAAAGGCGTTTGGGGCATTTTCAGCATGATTTAAGCATAGGAAAGCTGGTTTACCTTCATTCATCATTCAGAATGATTTTTTCCACAAAATATTGCTTATTCTTGTTAGATTTGAGTAGAAACATCATGATTTAACATCATATAATGACTTTTGTTTATGTTCTGTAGATCCATAATGTATTTGATTTCTGTGTGTTTTTGAGCTTTTCAGGTCGAGAAAAGGCGTTTGGGGCATTTTCAGCATGATTTAAGCATAGGAAAGCTGGTTTACCTTCATTCATCATTCAGAATGATTTTTTCCACAAAATATTGCTTATTCTTGTTAGATTTGAGTAGAAACATCATGATTTAACATCATATAATGAGTTTTGGGTATGTTCTGTAGATCCATAATTTGTTTGATTTCTATGTGTTTTTGAGCTTTTCAGGTCGAGAAAAGGCGTTTGGGGCATTTTCAGCATGATTTAAGCATAGGAAAGCTGGTTTACCTTCATTCATCATTCAGAATGATTTTTTCCACAAAATATTGCTTATTCTTGTTAGAATTGGGTAGAAACATCATGATTTAACATCATATAATGCGTTCTAGGTATGTTCTGTAGATCCATAATGTATTTCATTTCTGTCTGTTTTTGAGCTTTTCAGGTCGAGAAAAGGCGTTTCAGCATGATTTAAGCATAGGAAAGCTGGTTTACCTTCATTCATCATTCAGAATGATTTTTTCCACAAAATATTGCTTATTCTTGTTAGATTTGGGTAGAAACATCATCATTTAACATCATATAATGAGTTTTGGGTATGTTCAGTAGATCCATAATGTATTTGATTTCTGTCTGTTTTTGAGCTTTTCAGGTCGAGAAAAGGCGTTTGGGGCATTTTCAGCATGATTTACGCATAGGAAAGCTGGTTTACCTTCATTCATCATTCAGAATGATTTTTTTCCATAAAATATTTCTTATTCTTGTTAGATTTGAGTAGAAACATCATGATTTAACATCATATAATGAGTTTTGGGTATGTTCTCTACATCCATAATGTATTTGATTTCTGTCTGTTTTTGAGCTTTTCAGGTCGAGAAAAGGCGTTTGGGGCATTTTCAGCATGATTTAAGCATAGGAAAGCTGGTTTACCTTCATTCATCATTCAGAATGATTTTTTCCACAAAATATTGCTTATTCTTGTTAGATTTGGGTACAAACATCATGATTTAACATCATATTATAAGTTTTGGGTATGTTCTGTAGATCCATAATTTGTATGATTTCTATGTGTTTTTGAGCTTTTCAGGTCGAGAAAAGGCGTTTGGGGCATTTTCAGCATGATTTAAGCATAGGAAAGCTGGTTTACCTTCATTCATCATTCAGTATGGGAAGAGCGACAAAATGTTGCTTATTCTTGTTAGATTTGGGTAGAAACATCATGATTTAACATCATATAATGAGTTTTGGGTATGTTCTGTAGATCGATAATGTATTTGATTTCTGTCTGTTTTTGAGCTTTTCAGGTCGAGAAAAGGCGTTTGGGGCATTTTCAGCATGATTTAAGCATAGGAAAGCTGGTTTACCTTCATTCATCATTCAGAATGATTTTTTCCACAAAATATTGCTTATTCTTGTTAGATTTGGGTAGAAACATCATGATTTAACATCATATAATGAGTTTTGGGTATGTTCTGTAGATCCATAATGTATTTGATTTCTGTCTGTTTTTGAGCTTTTCAGGTCGAGAAAAGGCGTTTGGGGCATTTTCAGCATGATTTACGCATAGGAAAGCTGGTTTACCTTCATTCATCATTCAGAATGATTTTTTCCACAAAATATTGCTTATTCTTGTTAGATTTGAGTAGAAACATCATGATTTAACATCATATAATGAGTTTTGGGTATGTTCTCTACATCCATAATGTATTTGATTTCTGTCTGTTTTTGAGCTTTTCAGGTCGAGAAAAGGCGTTTGGGGCATTTTCAGCATGATTTACGCATAGGAAAGCTGGTTTACCTTCATTCATCATTCAGAATGATTTTTTCCACAAAATATTGCTTATTCTTGTTAGATTTGAGTAGAAACATCATGATTTAACATCATATAATGAGTTTTGGGTATGTTCAGTAGATCCATAATGTATTTGATTTCTGTCTGTTTTTGAGCTTTTCAGGTCGAGAAAAGGCGTTTGGGGCATTTTCAGCATGATTTAAGCATAGGAAAGCTGGTTTACCTTCATTCATCATTCAGAATGATTTTTTCCATAAAATATTGCTTATTCTTGTTAGATTTGAGTAGAAACATCATGATTTAACATCATATAATGAGTTTTGGGTATGTTCTCTACATCCATAATGTATTTGATTTCTGTCTGTTTTTGAGCTTTTCAGGTCGAGAAAAGGCGTTTGGGGCATTTTCAGCATGATTTAAGCATAGGAAAGCTGGTTTACCTTCATTCATCATTCAGAATGATTTTTCCACATAATATTGCTTATTCTTGTTAGATTTGGGTAGAAACATCATCATTTAACATCATATAATGAGTTTTGGGTATGTTCAGTAGATCCATAATGTATTTGATTTCTGTCTGTTTTTGAGCTTTTCAGGTCGAGAAAAGGCGTTTGGGGCATTTTCAGCATGATTTAAGCATAGGAAAGCTGGTTTACCTTCATTCATCATTCAGAATGATTTTTTCCACAAAATATTGCTTATTCTTGTTAGATTTGGGTACAAACATCATGATTTAACATCATATTATAAGTTTTGGGTATGTTCTGTAGATCCATAATTTGTATGATTTCTATGTGTTTTTGAGCTTTTCAGGTCGAGAAAAGGCGTTTGGGGCATTTTCAGCATGATTTAAGCATAGGAAAGCTGGTTTACCTTCATTCATCATTCAGGATGATTTTTTCCACAAAATATTGCTTATTCTTGTTAGATTTGGGTAGAAACATCATGATTTAACATCATATAATGAGTTTTGGGTATGTTCTGTAGATCGATAATGTATTTGATTTCTGTCTGTTTTTGAGCTTTTCAGGTCGAGAAAAGGCGTTTGGGGCATTTTCAGCATGATTTACGCATAGGAAAGCTGGTTTACCTTCATTCATCATTCAGAATGATTTTTTCCATAAAATATTGCTTATTCTTGTAAGATTTGGGTAGAAACATCATGATTTAACATCATATAATGAGTTTTGGGTATGTTCTCTACATCCATAATGTATTTGATTTCTGTCTGTTTTTGAGCTTTTCAGGTCGAGAAAAGGCGTTTGGGGCATTTTCAGCATGATTTACGCATAGGAAAGCTGGTTTACCTTCATTCATCATTCAGAATGATTTTTTCCACAAAATATTGCTTATTCTTGTTAGATTTGAGTAGAAACATCATGATTTAACATCATATAATGAGTTTTGGGTATGTTCAGTAGATCCATAATGTATTTGATTTCTGTCTGTTTTTGAGCTTTTCAGGTCGAGAAAAGGCGTTTGGGGCATTTTCAGCATGATTTACGCATAGGAAAGCTGGTTTACCTTCATTCATCATTCAGAATGATTTTTTTCCATAAAATATTTCTTATTCTTGTTAGATTTGAGTAGAAACATCATGATTTAACATCATATAATGAGTTTTGGGTATGTTCTCTACATCCATAATGTATTTGATTTCTGTCTGTTTTTGAGCTTTTCAGGTCGAGAAAAGGCGTTTCAGCATGATTTAAGCATAGGAAAGCTGGTTTACCTTCATTCATCATTCAGAATGATTTTTTCCACAAAATATTGCTTATTCTTGTTAGATTTGGGTAGAAACATCATCATTTAACATCATATAATGAGTTTTGGGTATGTTCAGTAGATCCATAATGTATTTGATTTCTGTCTGTTTTTGAGCTTTTCAGGTCGAGAAAAGGCGTTTGGGGCATTTTCAGCATGATTTACGCATAGGAAAGCTGGTTTACCTTCATTCATCATTCAGAATGATTTTTTCCATAAAATATTGCTTATTCTTGTTAGATTTGAGTAGAAACATCATGATTTAACATCATATAATGAGTTTTGGGTATGTTCTCTACATCCATAATGTATTTGATTTCTGTCTGTTTTTGAGCTTTTCAGGTCGAGAAAAGGCGTTTGGGGCATTTTCAGCATGATTTAAGCATAGGAAAGCTGGTTTACCTTCATTCATCATTCAGAATGATTTTTTCCACAAAATATTGCTTATTCTTGTTAGATTTGAGTAGAAACATCATGATTTAACATCATATAATGAGTTTTGGGTATGTTCTGTAGATCCATAATTTGTTTGATTTCTATGTGTTTTTGAGCTTTTCAGGTCGAGAAAAGGCGTTTGGGGCATTTTCAGCATGATTTAAGCATAGGAAAGCTGGTTTACCTTCATTCATCATTCAGAATGATTTTTTCCACAAAATATTGCTTATTCTTGTTAGATTTGAGTAGAAACATCATGATTTAACATCATATAATGAGTTTTGTTTATGTTCTGTAGATCCATAATGTATTTGATTTCTGTGTGTTTTTGAGCTTTTCAGGTCGAGAAAAGGCGTTTGGGGCATTTTCAGCATGATTTAAGCATAGGAAAGCTGGTTTACCTTCATTCATCATTCAGTATGATTTTTTCCACAAAATATTGCTTATTCTTGTTAGATTTGGGTAGAAACATCATGATTTAACATCATATAATGAGTTTTGGGTATGTTCAGTAGATCCATAATGTATTTGATTTCTGTCTGTTTTTGAGCTTTTCAGGTCGAGAAAAGGCGTTTGGGGCATTTTCAGCATGATTTACGCATAGGAAAGCTGGTTTACCTTCATTCATCATTCAGAATGATTTTTTCCACAAAATATTGCTTATTCTTGTTAGATTTGAGTAGAAACATCATGATTTAACATCATATAATGAGTTTTGGGTATGTTCTGTAGATCCATAATTTGTTTGATTTCTATGTGTTTTTGAGCTTTTCAGGTCGAGAAAAGGCGTTTGGGGCATTTTCAGCATGATTTAAGCATAGGAAAGCTGGTTTACCTTCATTCATCATTCAGAATGATTTTTTCCACAAAATATTGCTTATTCTTGTTAGATTTGGGTAGAAACATCATGATTTAACATCATATAATGCGTTCTAGGTATGT
>CM056566.1:0-18271 GCA_029721515.1 Synanceia verrucosa | reverse complement strand
AAGCATAGGAAAGGTGGTTTACCTTCAATCAACATACAGAATGAAAATTATCCACAAAATATTGATTATTCTTGTTAGATTTGAGTAGAAACATCATGATTCAACACCATATAATAAGTTTTGGGTATGTTCTGTAGATCCATAATTTATTTGATTTCTGTGTGTTTTTGAGCTTTTCAGGTCGAGAAAAGGCGTTTGGGGCATTTTCAGCATGATTTAAGCATAGGAAAGCTGGTTTACCTTCATTCATCATTCAGAATGATTTTTTCCCACAAAATATTGCTTATTCTTGTTAGATTTGAGTAGAAACATCATGATTCAACACCATATAATAAGTTTTGGGTATGTTCTGTAGATCCATAATTTATTTGATTTCTGTGTGTTTTTGAGCTTTTCAGGTCGAGAAAAGGCGTTTGGGGCATTTTCAGCATGATTTAAGCATAGGAAAGCTGGTTTACCTTCATTCATCATTCAGAATGATTTTTTTCCACAAAATATTGCTTATTCTTGTTAGATTTGAGTAGAAACATCATGATTCAACAACATATAATAAGTTTTGGGTATGTTCTGTAGATCCATAATGTATTTGATTTCTGTGTGTTTTTGAGCTTTTCAGGTCGAGAAAAGGCGTTTGGGGCATTTTCAGCATGATTTAAGCATAGGAAAGCTGGTTTACCTTCATTCATCATTCAGAATGATTTTTTCCACAAAATATTGCTTATTCTTGTTAGATTTGAGTAGAAACATCATGATTCAACACCATATAATAAGTTTTGGGTATGTTCTGTAGATCCATAATTTGTTTGATTTCTGTGTGTTTTTGAGCTTTTCAGGTCGAGAAAAGGCGTTTGGGGCATTTTCAGCATGATTTAAGCATAGGAAAGCTGGTTTACCTTCATTCATCATTCAGAATGATTTTTTCCACAAAATATTGCTTATTCTTGTTAGATTTGAGTAGAAACATCATGATTCAACACCATATAATAAGTTTTGGGTATGTTCTGTAGATCCATAATTTGTTTGATTTCTGTGTGTTTTTGAGCTTTTCAGGTCGAGAAAAAAGGCGTTTGGGGCATTTTCAGCATGATTTAAGCATAGGAAAGCTGGTTTACCTTCATTCATCATTCAGAATGATTTTTTCCCCAAAATATTGCTTATTCTTGTTAGATTTGAGTAGAAACATCATGATTCAACACCATATAATAAGTTTTGGGTATGTTCTGTAGATCCATAATTTGTTTGATTTCTGTGTGTTTTTGAGCTTTTCAGGTCGAGAAAAGGCGTTTGGGGCATTTTCAGCATGATTTAAGCATAGGAAAGCTGGTTTACCTTCATTCATCATTCAGAATGATTTTTTCCACAAAATATTGCTTATTCTTGTTAGATTTGAGTAGAAACATCATGATTCAACACCATATAATAAGTTTTGGGTATGTTCTGTAGATCCATAATTTGTTTGATTTCTGTGTGTTTTTGAGCTTTTCAGGTCGAGAAAAGGCGTTTGGGGCATTTTCAGCATGATTTAAGCATAGGAAAGCTGGTTTACCTTCATTCATCATTCAGAATGATTTTTTCCACAAAATATTGCTTATTCTTGTTAGATTTGAGTAGAAACATCATGATTCAACACCATATAATAAGTTTTGGGTATGTTCTGTAGATCCATAATTTATTTGATTTCTGTGTGTTTTTGAGCTTTTCAGGTCGAGAAAAGGCGTTTGGGGCATTTTCAGCATGATTTAAGCATAGGAAAGCTGGTTTACCTTCATTCATCATTCAGAATGATTTTTTCCACAAAATATTGCTTATTCTTGTTAGATTTGAGTAGAAACATCATGATTCAACACCATATAATAAGTTTTGGGTATGTTCTGTAGATCCATAATTTGTTTGATTTCTGTGTGTTTTTGAGCTTTTCAGGTCGAGAAAAGGCGTTTGGGGCATTTTCAGCATGATTTAAGCATAGGAAAGCTGGTTTACCTTCATTCATCATTCAGAATGATTTTTTCCACAAAATATTGCTTATTCTTGTTAGATTTGAGTAGAAACATCATGATTCAACACCATATAATAAGTTTTGGGTATGTTCTGTAGATCCATAATTTGTTTGATTTCTGTGTGTTTTTGAGCTTTTCAGGTCGAGAAAAGGCGTTTGGGGCATTTTCAGCATGATTTAAGCATAGGAAAGCTGGTTTACCTTCATTCATCATTCAGAATGATTTTTTCCACAAAATATTGCTTATTCTTGTTAGATTTGAGTAGAAACATCATGATTCAACATCATATAATAAGTTTTGGGTATGTTCTGTAGATCCATAATGTATTTGATTTCTGTGTGTTTTTGAGCTTTTCAGGTCGAGAAAAGGCGTTTGGGGCATTTTCAGCATGATTTAATCATAGGAAAGCTGGTTTACCTTCATTCATCATTCAGAATGATTTTTTCCACAAAATATTGCTTATTCTTGTTAGATTTGAGTAGAAACATCATGATTCAACATCATATAATAAGTTTTGGGTATCTTCGGTAGATCCATAATTTGTTTGATTTCTATGTGTTTTTGAGCTTTTCGGTTCGAGAAAAGGCGTTTGGGGCATTTTCAGCATGATTTAAGCATAGGAAAGGTGGTTTACCTTCATGCATCATTTAATAACATTTTTTCCCACAAAATATTGCTTATTCTTGTTCGTAGAAACATCATGACTTAAAATCATATAATAAGTTGTGGGTATGTTCTGTTGATCCATAATTTGTTTGATTTCTATGTCTTTTTGAGCTTTTCAGGTCGAGAAAAGGCGTTTGGGGCATTTTCAGCATGATTTAAGCATAGGAAAGCTTGTTTACCTTCATTCTTCATTGATAATGATTTTTTCCACAAAATATTGCTTATTCTTGTTAGATTTGAGTAGAAACATCATGATTCAACACCATATAATAAGTTTTGGGTATGTTCTGTAGATCCATAATTTGTTTGATTTCTGTGTGTTTTTGAGCTTTTCAGGTCGAGAAAAGGCGTTTGGGGCATTTTCAGCATGATTTAAGCATAGGAAAGCTGGTTTACCTTCATTCATCATTCAGAATGATTTTTTCCACAAAATATTGCTTATTCTTGTTAGATTTGGGTAGAAACATCATGATTTAACATCATATAATAAGTTTTGGGTATGTTCTGTAGATCCATAATGTATTTGATTTCTGTGTGTTTTTGAGCTTTTCAGGTCGAGAAAAGGCGTTTGGGGCATTTTCAGCATGATTTAAGCATAGGAAAGCTGGTTTACCTTCATTCATCATTCAGAATGATTTTTTCCACAAAATATTGCTTATTCTTGTTAGATTTGAGTAGAAACATCATGATTCAACACCATATAATAAGTTTTGGGTATGTTCTGTAGATCCATAATTTGTTTGATTTCTGTGTGTTTTTGAGCTTTTCAGGTCGAGAAAAAAAGGCGTTTGGGGCATTTTCAGCATGATTTAAGCATAGGAAAGCTGGTTTACCTTCATTCATCATTCAGAATGATTTTTTCCACAAAATATTGCTTATTCTTGTTAGATTTGAGTAGAAACATCATGATTCAACACCATATAATAAGTTGTGGGTATGTTCTGTAGATCCATAATTTGTTTGATTTCTGTGTGTTTTTGAGCTTTTCAGGTCGAGAAAAGGCGTTTGGGGCATTTTCAGCATGATTTAAGCATAGGAAAGCTGGTTTACCTTCATTCATCATTCAGAATGATTTTTTCCACAAAATATTGCTTATTCTTGTTAGATTTGAGTAGAAACATCATGATTCAACACCATATAATAAGTTTTGGGTATGTTCTGTAGATCCATAATTTGTTTGATTTCTGTGTTTTTGAGCTTTTCAGGTCGAGAAAAGGCGTTTGGGGCATTTTCAGCATGATTTAAGCATAGGAAAGCTGGTTTACCTTCATTCATCATTCAGAATGATTTTTTCCACAAAATATTGCTTATTCTTGTTAGATTTGAGTAGAAACATCATGATTCAACACCATATAATAAGTTTTGGGTATGTTCTGTAGATCCATAATTTGTTTGATTTCTGTGTGTTTTTGAGCTTTTCAGGTCGAGAAAAGGCGTTTGGGGCATTTTCAGCATGATTTAAGCATAGGAAAGCTGGTTTACCTTCATTCATCATTCAGAATGATATATTTACACAAAATATTGCTTATTCTTGTTTGATTTTAGTAGAAACCTCATGATTTTACATCATATAATAAGTTTTGGGTATGTTCTGTAGATCCATAATTTTTTTGATTTCTGTGTGTTTTTGAGCTTTTCAGGTCGAGAAAAGGCGTTTGGGGCATTTTCAGCATGATTTAAGCATAGGAAAGCTGGTTTACCTTCATTCATCATTCAGAATGATTTTTCCACAAAATATTGCTTATTCTTGTTAGATTTGAGTAGAAACATCATGATTCAACACCATATAATAAGTTTTGGGTATGTTCTGTAGATCCATAATGTATTTGATTTCTGTGTGTTTTTGAGCTTTTCAGGTCGAGAAAAGGCGTTTGGGGCATTTTCAGCATGATTTAAGCATAGGAAAGCTGGTTTACCTTCATTCATCATTCAGAATGATTTTTTCCACAAAATATTGCTTATTCTTGTTAGATTTGAGTAGAAACATCATGATTCAACACCATATAATAAGTTTTGGGTATGTTCTGTAGATCCATAATTTGTTTGATTTCTGTGTGTTTTTGAGCTTTTCAGGTCGAGAAAAGGCGTTTGGGGCATTTTCAGCATGATTTAAGCATAGGAAAGCTGGTTTACCTTCATTCATCATTCAGAATGATTTTTTCCACAAAATATTGCTTATTCTTGTTAGATTTGAGTAGAAACATCATGATTCAACATCATATAATAAGTTTTGGGTATGTTCTGTAGATCCATAATGTATTTGATTTCTGTGTGTTTTTGAGCTTTTCAGGTCGAGAAAAGTTTGGGGCATTTTCAGCATGATTTAAGCATAGGAAAGCTGGTTTACCTTCATTCATCATTCAGAATGATTTTTTCCACAAAATATTGCTTATTCTTGTTAGATTTGAGTAGAAACATCATGATTTCAACACCATATAATAAGTTTTGGGTATGTTCTGTAGATCCATAATGTATTTGATTTCTGTGTGTTTTTGAGCTTTTCAGGTCGAGAAAAGGCGTTTGGGGCATTTTCAGCATGATTTAAGCATAGGAAAGCTGGTTTACCTTCATTCATCATTCAGAATGATTTTTTCCACAAAATATTGCTTATTCTTGTTAGATTTGAGTAGAAACATCATGATTCAACACCATATAATAAGTTTTGGGTATGTTCTGTAGATCCATAATTTGTTTGATTTCTGTGTGTTTTTGAGCTTTTCAGGTCGAGAAAAGGCGTTTGGGGCATTTTCAGCATGATTTAAGCATAGGAAAGCTGGTTTACCTTCATTCATCATTCAGAATGATTTTTTCCACAAAATATTGCTTATTCTTGTTAGATTTGAGTAGAAACATCATGATTCAACACCATATAATAAGTTTTGGGTATGTTCTGTAGATCCATAATTTATTTGATTTCTGTGTGTTTTTGAGCTTTTCAGGTCGAGAAAAGGCGTTTGGGGCATTTTCAGCATGATTTAAGCATAGGAAAGCTGGTTTACCTTCATTCATCATTCAGAATGATTTTTTCCACAAAATATTGCTTATTCTTGTTAGATTTGAGTAGAAACATCATGATTCAACACCATATAATAAGTTTTGGGTATGTTCTGTAGATCCATAATTTGTTTGATTTCTGTGTGTTTTTGAGCTTTTCAGGTCGAGAAAAGGCGTTTGGGGCATTTTCAGCATGATTTAAGCATAGGAAAGCTGGTTTACCTTCATTCATCATTCAGAATGATTTTTTCCACAAAATATTGCTTATTCTTGTTAGATTTGAGTAGAAACATCATGATTCAACACCATATAATAAGTTTTGGGTATGTTCTGTAGATCCATAATGTATTTGATTTCTGTGTGTTTTTGAGCTTTTCAGGTCGAGAAAAGGCGTTTGGGGCATTTTCAGCATGATTTAAGCATAGGAAAGCTGGTTTACCTTCATTCATCATTCAGAATGATTTTTTCCACAAAATATTGCTTATTCTTGTTAGATTTGAGTAGAAACATCATGATTCAACACCATATAATAAGTTTTGGGTATGTTCTGTAGATCCATAATTTGTTTGATTTCTGTGTGTTTTTGAGCTTTTCAGGTCGAGAAAAGGCGTTTGGGGCATTTTCAGCATGATTTAAGCATAGGAAAGCTGGTTTACCTTCATTCATCATTCAGAATGATTTTTTCCACAAAATATTGCTTATTCTTGTTAGATTTGGTAGAAACATCATGATTAAACACCATAGTTTTGGGTATGTTCTGTAGATCCATAATGTATTTGATTTCTGTGTGTTTTGAGCTTTTCAGGTCGAGAAAAGGCGTTTGGGGCATTTTCAGCATGATTTAAGCATAGGAAAGCTGGTTTACCTTCATTCATCATTCAGAATGATTTTTTCCACAAAATATTGCTTATTCTTGTTAGATTTGAGTAGAAACATCATGATTCAACACCATATAATAAGTTTTGGGTATGTTCTGTAGATCCATAATTTGTTTGATTTCTGTGTGTTTTTGAGCTTTTCAGGTCGAGAAAAGGCGTTTGGGGCATTTTCAGCATGATTTAAGCATAGGAAAGCTGGTTTACCTTCATTCATCATTCAGAATGATTTTTTCCACAAAATATTGCTTATTCTTGTTAGATTTGAGTAGAAACATCATGATTTAACATCATATAATGAGTTTTGGGTATGTTCTGTAGATCCATAATTTGTTTGATTTCTGTGTGTTTTTGAGCTTTTCAGGTCGAGAAAAGGCGTTTGGGGCATTTTCAGCATGATTTAAGCATAGGAAAGCTGGTTTACCTTCATTCATCATTCAGAATGATTTTTTCCACAAAATATTGCTTATTCTTGTTAGATTTGAGTAGAAACATCATGATTCAACACCATATAATAAGTTTTGGGTATGTTCTGTAGATCCATAATTTGTTTGATTTCTGTGTGTTTTTGAGCTTTTCAGGTCGAGAAAAGGCGTTTGGGGCATTTTCAGCATGATTTAAGCATAGGAAAGCTGGTTTACCTTCATTCATCATTCAGAATGATTTTTTCCACAAAATATTGCTTATTCTTGTTAGATTTGAGTAGAAACATCATGATTCAACACCATATAATAAGTTTTGGGTATGTTCTGTAGATCCATAATTTGTTTGATTTCTGTGTGTTTTTGAGCTTTTCAGGTCGAGAAAAAGGCGTTTGGGGCATTTTCAGCATGATTTAAGCATAGGAAAGCTGGTTTACCTTCATTCATCATTCAGAATGATTTTTTTTCCACAAAATATTGCTTATTCTTGTTAGATTTGAGTAGAAACATCATGATTCAACACCATATAATAAGTTTTGGGTATGTTCTGTAGATCCATAATTTATTTGATTTCTGTGTGTTTTTGAGCTTTTCAGGTCGAGAAAAGGCGTTTGGGGCATTTTCAGCATGATTTAAGCATAGGAAAGCTGGTTTACCTTCATTCATCATTCAGAATGATTTTTTCCACAAAATATTGCTTATCATTGTTAGATTTTAGTAGAAACATCATGATTAAACACCAAATAATAAGTTTTGGGTATGTTCTGTAGATCCATAATTTGTTTGACTTCCGTGTCCTATAGAGCTTTTCAGGTAGAGAAAAGGCGTTTGGGGCATTTTCAGCATGATTTAAGCATAGGAAAGCTGGTTTACCTTCATTCATCATTCAGAATGATTTTTTCCACAAAATATTGCTTATTCTTGTTAGATTTGAGTAGAAACATCATGATTCAACACCATATAATAAGTTTTGGGTATGTTCTGTAGATCCATAATGTATTTGATTTCTGTGTGTTTTTGAGCTTTTCAGGTCGAGAAAAGGCGTTTGGGGCATTTTCAGCATGATTTAAGCATAGGAAAGCTGGTTTACCTTCATTCATCATTCAGAATGATTTTTTCCACAAAATATTGCTTATTCTTGTTAGATTTGAGTAGAAACATCATGATTCAACACCATATAATAAGTTTTGGGTATGTTCTGTAGATCCATAATTTGTTTGATTTCTGTGTGTTTTTGAGCTTTTCAGGTCGAGAAAAGGCGTTTGGGGCATTTTCAGCATGATTTAAGCATAGGAAAGCTGGTTTACCTTCATTCATCATTCAGAATGATTTTTTCCACAAAATATTGCTTATTCTTGTTAGATTTGAGTAGAAACATCATGATTCAACACCATATAATAAGTTTTGGGTATGTTCTGTAGATCCATAATTTGTTTGATTTCTGTGTGTTTTTGAGCTTTTCAGGTCGAGAAAAGGCGTTTGGGGCATTTTCAGCATGATTTAAGCATAGGAAAGCTGGTTTACCTTCATTCATCATTCAGAATGATTTTTTCCACAAAATATTGCTTATTCTTGTTAGATTTGAGTAGAAACATCATGATTCAACACCATATAATAAGTTTTGGGTATGTTCTGTAGATCCATAATTTGTTTGATTTCTGTGTGTTTTTGAGCTTTTCAGGTCGAGAGAAGGCGTTTGGGGCATTTTCAGCATGATTTAAGCATAGGAAAGCTGGTTTACCTTCATTCATCATTCAGAATGATTTTTTCCACAAAATATTGCTTATTCTTGTTAGATTTGAGTAGAAACATCATGATTCAACACCATATAATAAGTTTTGGGTATGTTCTGTAGATCCATAATTTGTTTGATTTCTGTGTGTTTTTGAGCTTTTCAGGTCGAGAAAAGGCGTTTGGGGCATTTTCAGCATGATTTAAGCATAGGAAAGCTGGTTTACCTTCATTCATCATTCAGAATGATTTTTTCCACAAAATATTGCTTATTCTTGTTAGATTTGAGTAGAAACATCATGATTCAACACCATATAATAAGTTTTGGGTATGTTCTGTAGATCCATAATGTGTTTGATTTCTGTGTGTTTTTGAGCTTTTCAGGTCGAGAAAAGGCGTTTGGGGCATTTTCAGCATGATTTAAGCATAGGAAAGCTGGTTTACCTTCATTCATCATTCAGAATGATTTTTTCCACAAAATATTGCTTATTCTTGTTAGATTTGAGTAGAAACATCATGATTCAACACCATATAATAAGTTTTGGGTATGTTCTGTAGATCCATAATTTGTTTGATTTCTGTGTGTTTTTGAGCTTTTCAGGTCGAGAAAAGGCGTTTGGGGCATTTTCAGCATGATTTAAGCATAGGAAAGCTGGTTTACCTTCATTCATCATTCAGAATGATTTTTTCCACAAAATATTGCTTATTCTTGTTAGATTTGAGTAGAAACATCATGATTCAACACCATATAATAAGTTTTGGGTATGTTCTGTAGATCCATAATGTATTTGATTTCTGTGTGTTTTTGAGCTTTTCAGGTCGAGAAAAGGCGTTTGGGGCATTTTCAGCATGATTTAAGCATAGGAAAGCTGGTTTACCTTCATTCATCATTCAGAATGATTTTTTCCACAAATTATTGCTTATTCTTGTTAGATTTGAGTGGAAACATCATGATTCAACATCATATAATAAGTTTTGGATATGTTCTGTAGATCCATAATTTATTTGATTTCTGTGTGTTTTTGAGCTTTTCAGGTCGAGAAAAGGCATTTGGGGCATTTTCAGCATGATTTAAGCATAGGAAAGCTGGTTTACCTTCATTCATCATTCAGAATGATTTTTTCCACAAAATATTGCTTATTCTTGTTAGATTTGAGTAGAAACATCATGATTCAACACCATATAATAAGTTTTGGGTATGTTCTGTAGATCCATAATTTGTTTGATTTCTGTGTGTTTTTGAGCTTTTCAGGTCGAGAAAAGGCGTTTGGGGGCATTTTCAGCATGATTTAAGCATAGGAAAGCTGGTTTACCTTCATTCATCATTCAGAATGATTTTTTCCACAAAATATTGCTTATTCTTGTTAGATTTGAGTAGAAACATCATGATTCAACACCATATAATAAGTTTTGGGTATGTTCTGTAGATCCATAATGTATTTGATTTCTGTGTGTTTTTGAGCTTTTCAGGTCGAGAAAAGGCGTTTGGGGCATTTTCAGCATGATTTAAGCATAGGAAAGCTGGTTTACCTTCATTCATCATTCAGAATGATTTTTTCCACAAAATATTGCTTATTCTTGTTAGATTTGAGTAGAAACATCATGATTCAACACCATATAATAAGTTTTGGGTATGTTCTGTAGATCCATAATTTATTTGATTTCTGTGTGTTTTTGAGCTTTTCAGGTCGAGAAAAGGCGTTTGGGGCATTTTCAGCATGATTTAAGCATAGGAAAGCTGGTTTACCTTCATTCATCATTCAGAATGATTTTTTTCCACAAAATATTGCTTATTCTTGTTAGATTTGGGTAGAAACATCATGATTCAACACCATATAATAAGTTTTGGGTATGTTCTGTAGATCCATAATTTGTTTGATTTCTGTGTGTTTTTGAGCTTTTCAGGTCGAGAAAAGGCGTTTGGGGCATTTTCAGCATGATTTAAGCATAGGAAAGCTGGTTTACCTTCATTCATCATTCAGAATGATTTTTTCCACAAAATATTGCTTATTCTTGTTAGATTTGAGTAGAAACATCATGATTCAACATCATATAATAAGTTTTGGGTATGTTCTGTAGAGCCATAATTTGTTTGATTTCTATGTGTTTTTGAGCTTTTCAGGTCGAGAAAAAGCGTTTGGGGCATTTTCAGCATGATTTAAGCATAGGAAAGCTGGTTTACCTTCATTCATCATTCAGAATGATTTTTTCCACAAAATATTGCTTATTCTTGTTAGATTTGAGTAGAAACATCATGATTCAACACCATATAATAAGTTGTGGGTATCTTCTGTAGATCCATAATTTGTTTGATTTCTGTGTGTTTTTGAGCTTTTCAGGTCGAGAAAAGGCGTTTGGGGCATTTTCAGCATGATTTAAGCATAGGAAAGCTGGTTTACCTTCATTCATCATTCAGAATGATTTTTTCCACAAAATATTGCTTATTCTTGTTAGATTTGAGTAGAAACATCATGATTCAACACCATATAATAAGTTTTGGGTATGTTCTGTAGATCCATAATTTGTTTGATTTCTGTGTTTTTGAGCTTTTCAGGTCGAGAAAAGGCGTTTGGGGCATTTTCAGCATGATTTAAGCATAGGAAAGCTGGTTTACCTTCATTCATCATTGAGAATGATTTTTTCCACAAAATATTGCTTATTCTTGTTAGATTTGAGTAGAACCATCATGATTCAACACAATATAATAAGTTTTGGGTCTGTTCTGTAGATCCATAATTGGTTTTATTTCTGTGTGTTTTCGAGCTGCTCTTCTGTAGTAAAGGCGTTTGGGGCATTTTCAGCATGATTTAAGCATAGGAAAGCTGGTTTACCTTCATTCATCATTCAGAATGATTTTTTCCACAAAATATTGCTTATTCTTGTTAGATTTGGGTAGAAACATCATGATTCAACACCATATAATAAGTTTTGGGTATGTTCTGTAGATCCATAATTCATTTGATTTCTTTGTGATTTTGCTCCTCTCAGGTCGAGAAAAGGCGTTTGGGGCATTTTCAGCATGATTTAAGCATAGGAAAGCTGGTTTACCTTCATTCATCATTCAGAATGATTTTTTCCACAAAATATTGCTTATTCTTGTTAGATTTGAGTAGAAACATCATGATTCAACACCATATAATAAGTTTTGGGTATGTTCTGTAGATCCATAATTTGTTTGATTTCTGTGTGTTTTTGAGCTTTTCAGGTCGAGAGGCATTTGGGGCATTTTCAGCATGATTTAAGCATAGGAAAGCTGGTTTACCTTCATTCATCATTCAGAATGATTTTTTCCACAGAATATTGCTTATTCTTGTTAGATTTGAGTAGAAACATCATGATTCAACACCATATAATAAGTTTTGGGTATGTTCTGTAGATCCATAATGTATTTGATTTCTGTGTGTTTTTGAGCTTTTCAGGTCGAGAAAAGGCGTTTGGGGCATTTTCAGCATGATTTAAGCATAGGAAAGCTGGTTTACCTTCATTCATCATTCAGAATGATTTTTTCCACAAAATATTGCTTATTCTTGTTAGATTTGGGTAGAAACATCATGATTCAACACCATATAATAAGTTTTGGGTATGTTCTGTAGATCCATAATTTGTTTGATTTCTGTGTGTTTTTGAGCTTTTCAGGTCGAGAAAAGGCGTTTGGGGCATTTTCAGCATGATTTAAGCATAGGAAAGCTGGTTTACCTTCATTCATCATTCAGAATGATTTTTTCCACAAAATATTGCTTATTCTTGTTAGATTTGATAGTAGAAACATCATGATTTGACACCATATAATAAGTTTTGGGTATGTTCTGTAGATCCATAATTTGTTTGATTTCTGTGTGTTTTTGAGCTTTTCAGGTCGAGAAAAGGCGTTTGGGGCATTTTCAGCATGATTTAAGCATAGGAAAGCTGGTTTACCTTCATTCATCATTCAGAATGATTTTTTCCACAAAATATTGCTTATTCTTGTTAGATTTGAGTAGAAACATCATGATTCAACACCATATAATAAGTTTTGGGTATGTTCTGTAGATCCATAATTTATTTGATTTCTGTGTGTTTTTGAGCTTTTCAGGTCGAGAAAAGGCGTTTGGGGCATTTTCAGCATGATTTAAGCATAGGAAAGCTGGTTTACCTTCATTCATCATTCAGAATGATTTTTTCCACAAAATATTGCTTATTCTTGTTAGATTTGAGTAGAAACATCATCATGATTCAACACCATATAATAAGTTTTGGGTATGTTCTGTAGATCCATAATTTGTTTGATTTCTGTGTGTTTTTGAGCTTTTCAGGTCGAGAAAAGGCGTTTGGGGCATTTTCAGCATGATTTAAGCATAGGAAAGCTGGTTTACCTTCATTCATCATTCAGAATGATTTTTTCCACAAAATATTGCTTATTCTTGTTAGATTTGAGTAGAAAAATCATGATTCAACACCATATAATAAGTTTTGGGTATGTTCTGTAGATCCATAATGTGTTTGATTTCTGTGTGTTTTTGAGCTTTTCAGGTCGAGAAAAGGCGTTTGGGGCATTTTCAGCATGATTTAAGCATAGGAAAGCTGGTTTACCTTCATTCATCATTCAGAATGATTTTTTCCACAAAATATTGCTTATTCTTGTTAGATTTGAGTAGAAACATCATGATTCAACACCATATAATAAGTTTTGGGTATGTTCTGTAGATCCATAATTTGTTTGATTTCTGTGTGTTTTTGAGCTTTTCAGGTCGAGAAAAGGCGTTTGGGGCATTTTCAGCATGATTTAAGCATAGGAAAGCTGGTTTACCTTCATTCATCATTCAGAATGATTTTTTCCACAAAATATTGCTTATTCTTGTTAGATTTGAGTAGAAACATCATGATTCAACACCATATAATAAGTTTTGGGTATGTTCTGTAGATCCATAATTTGTTTGATTTCTGTGTGTTTTTGAGCTTTTCAGGTCGAGAAAAGGCGTTTGGGGCATTTTCAGCATGATTTAAGCATAGGAAAGCTGGTTTACCTTCATTCATCATTCAGAATGATTTTTTCCACAAAATATTGCTTATTCTTGTTAGATTTGAGTAGAAACATCATGATTCAACACCATATAATAAGTTTTGGGTATGTTCTGTAGATCCATAATTTGTTTGATTTCTGTGTGTTTTTGAGCTTTTCAGGTCGAGAAAAGGCGTTTGGGGCATTTTCAGCATGATTTAAGCATAGGAAAGCTGGTTTACCTTCATTCATCATTCAGAATGATTTTTTCCACAAAATATTGCTTATTCTTGTTAGATTTGAGTAGAAACATCATGATTCAACACCATATAATAAGTTTTGGGTATGTTCTGTAGATCCATAATTTGTTTGATTTCTGTGTGTTTTTGAGCTTTTCAGGTCGAGAAAAGGCGTTTGGGGCATTTTCAGCATGATTTAAGCATAGGAAAGCTGGTTTACCTTCATTCATCATTCAGAATAATTTTTTCCACAAAATATTGCTTATTCTTGTTAGATTTGAGTAGAAACATCATGATTCAACACCATATAATAAGTTTTGGGTATGTTCTGTAGATCCATAATTTGTTTGATTTCTGTGTGTGTTTTTGAGCTTTTCAGGTCGAGAAAAGGCGTTTGGGGCATTTTCAGCATGATTTAAGCATAGGAAAGCTGGTTTACCTTCATTCATCATTCAGAATGATTTTTTCCACAAAATATTGCTTATTCTTGTTAGATTTGAGTAGAAACATCATGATTCAACACCATATAATAAGTTTTGGGTATGTTCTGTAGATCCATAATGTATTTGATTTCTGTGTGTTTTTGAGCTTTTCAGGTCGAGAAAAGGCGTTTGGGGCATTTTCAGCATGATTTAAGCATAGGAAAGCTGGTTTACCTTCATTCATCATTCAGAATGATTTTTTCCACAAAATATTGCTTATTCTTGTTAGATTTGAGTAGAAACATCATGATTCAACACCATATAATAAGTTTTGGGTATGTTCTGTAGATCCATAATTTGTTTGATTTCTGTGTGTTTTTGAGCTTTTCAGGTCGAGAAAAGGCGTTTGGGGCATTTTCAGCATGATTTAAGCATAGGAAAGCTGGTTTACCTTCATTCATCATTCAGAATGATTTTTCCACAAAATATTGCTTATTCTTGTTACATTTGAGTAGAAACATCATGATTCAACACCATATAATACGTTTTGGGTATGTTCTGTAGATCCATAATGTGTTTGATTTCTGTGTGTTTTTGAGCTTTTCAGGTCGAGAAAAGGCGTTTGGGGCATTTTCAGCATGATTTAAGCATAGGAAAGCTGGTTTACCTTCATTCATCATTCAGAATGATTTTTTCCACAAAATATTGCTTATTCTTGTTAGATTTGAGTAGAAACATCATGATTCAACACCATATAATAAGTTTTGGGTATGTTCTGTAGATCCATAATTTGTTTGATTTCTGTGTGTTTTTGAGCTTTTCAGGTCGAGAAAAGGCGTTTGGGGCATTTTCAGCATGATTTAAGCATAGGAAAGCTGGTTTACCTTCATTCATCATTCAGAATGATTTTTTCCACAAAATATTGCTTATTCTTGTTAGATTTGAGTAGAAACATCATGATTCAACATCATATAATAAGTTTTGGGTATGTTCTGTAGATCCATAATGTATTTGATTTCTGTGTGTTTTTGAGCTTTTCAGGTCGAGAAAAGGCGTTTGGGGCATTTTCAGCATGATTTAAGCATAGGAAAGCTGGTTTACCTTCATTCATCATTCAGAATGATTTTTTTCCACAAAATATTGCTTATTCTTGTTAGATTTGAGTAGAAACATCATGATTCAACACCATATAATAAGTTTTGGGTATGTTCTGTAGATCCATAATGTATTTGATTTCTGTGTGTTTTTGAGCTTTTCAGGTCGAGAAAAGGCGTTTGGGGCATTTTCAGCATGATTGAAGCATAGGAAAGCTGGTTTACCTTCATTCATCATTCAGAATGATTTTTTCCATAAAATATTGCTTATTCTTGTTAGATTTGGGTAGAAACATCATGATTCAACACCATATAATAAGTTTTGGGTATGTTCTGTAGATCCATAATTTGTTTGATTTCTATGTGTTTTTGAGCTTTTCAGGTCGAGAGAAAAGGCGTTTGGGGCATTTTCAGCATGATTTAAGCATAGGAAAGCTGGTTTACCTTCATTCATCATTCAGAATGATTTTTTCCCCAAAATATTGCTTATTCTTGTTAGATTTGAGTAGAAACATCATGATTCAACACCATATAATAAGTTTTGGGTAATTTCTGTAGATCCATAATTTGTTTGATTTCTGTGTGTTTTTGAGCTTTTCAGGTCGAGAAAAGGCGTTTGGGGCATTTTCAGCATGATTTAAACATAGGAAAGCTGGTTTACCTTCATTCATCATTCAGAATGATTTTTTCCACAAAATATTGCTTGTTCTTGTTAGATTTGAGTAGAAACATCATGATTCAACACCATATAATAAGTTTTGGGTATGTTCTGTAGATCCATAATTTGTTTGATTTCTGTGTGTTTTTGAGCTTTTCAGGTCGAGAAAAGGCGTTTGGGGCATTTTCAGCATGATTTAAGCATAGGAAAGCTGGTTTACCTTCATTCATCATTCAGAATGATTTTTTCCACAAAATATTGCTTATTCTTGTTAGATTTGAGTAGAAACATCATGATTCAACACCATATAATAAGTTTTGGGTATGTTCTGTAGATCCATAATGTATTTGATTTCTGTGTGTTTTTGAGCTTTTCAGGTCGAGAAAAGGCGTTTGGGGCATTTTCAGCATGATTTAAGCATAGGAAAGCTGGTTTACCTTCATTCATCATTCAGAATGATTTTTTCCACAAAATATTGCTTATTCTTGTTAGATTTGAGTAGAAACATCATGATTCAACACCATATAATAAGTTTTGGGTATGTTCTGTAGATCCATAATTTGTTTGATTTCTGTGTGTTTTTGAGCTTTTCAGGTCGAGAAAAGGCGTTTGGGGCATTTTCAGCATGATTTAAGCATAGGAAAGCTGGTTTACCTTCATTCATCATTCAGAATGATTTTTTCCACAAAATATTGCTTATTCTTGTTAGATTTGAGTAGAAACATCATGATTCAACACCATATAATAAGTTTTGGGTATGTTCTGTAGATCCATAATTTGTGTGATTTCTGTGTGTTTTTGAGCTTTTCAGGTCGAGAAAAGGCGTTTGGGGCATTTTCAGCATGATTTAAGCATAGGAAAGCTGGTTTACCTTCATTCATCATTCAGAATGATTTTTCCACAAAATATTGCTTATTCTTGTTACATTTGAGTAGAAACATCATGATTCAACACCATATAATACGTTTTGGGTATGTTCTGTAGATCCATAATTTGTTTGATTTCTGTGTGTTTTTGAGCTTTTCAGGTCGAGAAAAGGCGTTTGGGGCATTTTCAGCATGATTTAAGCATAGGAAAGCTGGTTTACCTTCATTCATCATTCAGAATGATTTTTTCCACAAAATATTGCTTATTCTTGTTAGATTTGAGTAGAAACATCATGATTCAACACCATATAATAAGTTTTGGGTATGTTCTGTAGATCCATAATTTGTTTGATTTCTGTGTGTTTTTGAGCTTTTCAGGTCGAGAAAAGGCGTTTGGGGCATTTTCAGCATGATTTAAGCATAGGAAAGCTGGTTTACCTTCATTCATCATTCAGAATGATTTTTTCCACAAAATATTGCTTATTCTTGTTAGATTTGAGTAGAAACATCATGATTCAACACAATATAATACGTTTTGGTTATGTTCTGTAGATCCATAATTTGTTTGATTTCTGTGTGTTTTTGAGCTTTTCAGGTCGAGAAAAGGCGTTTGGGGCATTTTCAGCATGATTTAAGCATAGGAAAGCTGGTTTACCTTCATTCATCATTCAGAATGATTTTTTCCACAAAATATTGCTTATTCTTGTTAGATTTGAGTAGAAACATCATGATTCAACACCATATAATAAGTTTTGGGTATGTTCTGTAGATCCATAATTTGTTTGATTTCTGTGTGTTTTTGAGCTTTTCAGGTCGAGAAAAAGGCGTTTGGGGCATTTTCAGCATGATTTAAGCATAGGAAAGCTGGTTTACCTTCATTCATCATTCAGAATGATTTTTACCACAAAATATTGCTTATTCTTGTTAGATTTGAGTAGAAACATCATGATTCAACACCATATAATAAGTTTTGGGTATGTTCTGTAGATCCATAATTTATTTGATTTCTGTGTGTTTTTGAGCTTTTCAGGTCGAGAAAAGGCGTTTGGGGCATTTTCAGCATGATTTAAGCATAGGAAAGCTGGTTTACCTTCATTCATCATTCAGAATGATTTTTTCCACAAAATATTGCTTATTCTTGTTAGATTTGAGTAGAAACATCATGATTCAACACCATATAATAAGTTTTGGGTATGTTCTGTAGATCCATAATTTGTTTGATTTCTGTGTGTTTTTGAGCTTTTCAGGTCGAGAAAAGGCGTTTGGGGCATTTTCAGCATGATTTAAGCATAGGAAAGCTGGTTTACCTTCATTCATCATTCAGAATGA
>CM056565.1:25077946-25215824 GCA_029721515.1 Synanceia verrucosa | reverse complement strand
TCAACGTCCACATGAAACATACAGCTAGAACAGCTTTTTTTCATCTGCGTAACATTGCAAAAATAAGGCATATTCTCTCCCAAAACGATGCAGAAAAATTAGTCCATGCATTTGTAACTTCCAGGCTGGACTATTGTAACTCGTTATTATCAGGCTGCCCTAATAAGTCTATCAGGACTCTCCAGCTGGTCCAGAACGCTGCAGCACGTGTTCTGACCAGAACCAGAAAGAGAGACCATATTTCTCCGGTGTTAGCCTCTCTGCACTGGCTCCCTGTAAAATCTAGAATAGAATTTAAAATCCTCCTCCTCACCTACAAGGCACTTAATGGTCAGGCACCATCTTATCTTAAAGAGCTAATAGTGCCTTATAATCCTGCTAGAACTCTACGCTCTCAGAATGCAGGACTACTAGCGGTTCCTAGGGTTTATAAAAGTAGAATGGGAGCTAGAGCTTTCAGTTATCAAGCTCCTCTTCTGTGGAACCAACTCCCTCTTTCAGTCCGGGAGGCAGACACCATCCCCTTATTCAAGAGTAGGCTTAAGACTTTCCTTTTTGATAGTGCTTATAGTTAGGACTGATCCAAGGTTGACTCAGGCTGCCTTGGATCAATCCTTAGTTATGCTGCTATAGGTCTAGACTGCCGGGGGACTTCCTCTGACACACTGAGCTTCTCTTCTTCTTCTTCATTTGGATGCCTCCATTAAGTCATTTTACTAACTCATCTTCTTCCCCGGAGCCCCTGTGCTCCCAGCTCCCAGGTGTCTGTGAGCTGAGGCTACTTGTTGAGAAGGAGGTGATGTCATCCAGGCTTCGTCTGTCCTGATGGTGGTGAGATGGAGAAGAGGCGATGCTGCTCAGGTTGTATCTTTTAGGGTAGTGGAGAAGAGGATGTGTTTCCTCTTCCTCCCTTTAACACATGCTGCAGATTAGTTTTGTGCCTCGTAGTCCCTGTGCGTTCTCATCTCACAGGTATCCATGGATCCAGTCTACCTGGTGGAGTAGTGGTTGTGCAGACCAGTCAGGCTTCATCTTCTGGTTCTGAGTGACGTGGTGGTGATGAGGTCATCCTGCGGAGGTTTCTCCTGTTTGGTGTGATGGAGAGTAAGACGTGCTGTTCAGGCTTCTTCTGGTTGGCGTGGTGGAGAGGACGACATGCTTCTCATCCTTTGCTGATAGCTTGATGATGCTCTTCATCCCCTTGGACACTCTCATATAATTCTATATATACACACTGTATATTAGCTGTTGTTATATTGATTTGGACATTTCCATACAATTTTGTATGTTAGTGTTAATGTGTTTTCATTGTTGTTATTCTGTACACATGGCATCTATTGCACGTCTGTCCATCCTGGAAGAGGGATCCCTCCTCTGTTGCTCTTCCTGAGGTTTCTTCCGTTTCTTTTTCCCTGTTAAAAGGTTTTTTTTTGGGGAGTTTTTCCTTAGTCGATGCGAGGGTCATTTGTAAAGGACAGAGGGTGTCATATCCTGTACAGATTGTAAAGCCCAATGAGGCAAATTCATAATTTGTGATATTGGGCTATACAAATAAAGTTGACTTGACTTGACTTGACTAACCTGTCAACGCCTAACCCTCGGAACTATTATTATTATTATTACAAATTGTGACACCAGACCATCATAAACATAATAGGATGTTTTATTTTTTATTTTTTATTGATTGGTTTTACATTGTAATCATCTATAATCCTGTAGTGATGTTATACACCTTTTATCCCATTTAGAGTGAATTATAACTTTTTCTAACCCTATATCCAGGAAAAGCAATCTTTACCAGTATAAATATTTCATCATTTAAATGTGTATGATTATGTTAATCATTACATAAAACAACTACAGGTAGTTCAAATATTATTTTAAAGGAAGTCATTAGTAAACAATGTTGTTAACCTGAGATCAGATTTCAGATCTGATGTAAAAGGAATTTTCTTCAGAAGATGGTGATCTGCTCCTCCTCCTCCTCCTCCGCCCCCCCATCCTGAGTCTGTACACAAGAAAACATGAGTAGATACAATGTGTGTGTATACTGTGTGTATATATAAGGGTTGGTGTAGATTCATCATAATTAAATAGTCGTTTTTAATCTATATTAATCATGTTGTATTTTGTATGAGTAAAGAGAAAGAAGGAAATATATCTCCACTAAACCCTAACTCCTTCAGCAGTTTCAACAACACAACTTGAAACAACTGAACAGTGTTTAGTCTCTTAGTTTGAATCAATCATTTCTCATCAATCCACCATCGCTCGTCTATCTGTTCCTCTATACTTGGTCGTCAGGGTTGAATAATGCTGCATCTCCTCCAGTTGGATACTATAGGAGTGGATATTTGGTGACTGTGGAAGCTCCTAAACGGCTCAGGAAGTCTTCATCAGAGCAGCCACAGTGATCAATCGGGGGAATTGATGGAGTTTATTAGCAGATCTCAGTCAAATATTGGATGGTTGCAGACAGAGTGCCTCAGTGTGGACCAACCACTGAGGAGCATCAACTGGTCTGTTGGAGGTCTTCAGAGACTCTGTAGCCTCCAATGATACCAGACCAGAAGAAGAAACTAGTCTGCTTATTTCTGCTTCCTGTCACTACTGGATCAACTGACCATTACAGCTGCTAACTCTACTGGAACCAACTGAGTGAAATGAGTCATAAGAGACATTCAGAGTCATTCTGCAGCTGAGTTAAAATTTTTTAATCAGATTAATTATGGTGATGGATTAATCTGTGTTAACATGCTAATTTCCACAGACCCATGCATGGAGTGTCTTATATGTACCAGGAACAGCAGAGTGTGGTGGATGATGAACTCTCTGGTGAGTCTGAGCAGATCCTGGTTCAGAGTCTGAAAAAGAGTTGGGACCAGAACTAGAGCCAAGTTCTGAGCTGACATCTTGTTCACCTGAGAGAACACCTGGACCCTGAGGAGGAGAAGGTCTGCGGTGAACTTTTATAAGTATACATATTGTAGCATTGTCTGTTAATTAAATTGTTGTGTTTTTGAGCAAGAAACTTAATTCCCTACTTGCTCCCTTACAGAATGGCTAAAATGCAGAACACAAGTTTCACGTATGTACTTGTATATATGTAAAATAAAGGTTGTTTAGTATTTAGTCTTTAAACTACCTCCTACAATGACTGTACCTTTTAATTATCACAGTTGAAAGATACTGGTACCATTACTACGGCCACAACTATAAGCACTATATACCACAACCAGTCTCTGTGTTATTACATGTAGAAGTGTCCAAACAGGGCGTTCAGTGTTGCTCGGTTGTCGTCAGGAAGTTGCCGTAGCAACCGTCGATAGGCTGTAAACCTGGAGCGTTCATCTGAAATCACTGACAGAGAGAAAGTATAGTTATATGTAATACTAACTTAGTATGATAAGAGCTATTAAACTTTTATAATCATTGTGAATGACATTTCCATGTTTACTGCAGTATTACTACTGTAGTGCTCCAGATACTGTCACCATTGCTACAACAGTAGCACTAGTATAATATATAATTGCTGTACTTGTACTGCTGTATGGTGTACTAACCTGCAGCAACTATCCAGTGCTGCCGGGCTCCACTGGGGATCAAACTCTGCTGCTGGCGAACATATTGTTTGAGGGCGGAGGCAGCATCCAGGACACCCTGCTCGTCACCCTCTAGAGGGGCGGAGCTAGGTGATGTCATCAGAGCCTCCACCAACCGGGTGACTTTGGCGGCGAGACCACAGCGGCGGTATACGCCCTCCACCTTCAGACCTGACAGACAGACAGTCAGACAGACAGTCAGCCAAACAGACAAACACACCCATAATGTTTTACACATTTGTAGTTTTTTTTTTTTAGTGTTTCTGAACTGGTCTGACCAAAGGTAGTGATGTGGGAGATACAGCGTTCGATGGCTGGTGGTACCGAACCTCTGGAGCTTATACCCATCACCGGGTAAAGAGACTGACGAACTGCACTGTGATTGGCTGCAGGAAGATGCCGTGGAGCTGCACTCTGATTGGTCAGAGCTCCCTCCAGATGGGTGAACCAGGACTGACAGCTGTACTGCTCCTCAAAGCGCACTGAAACCCTACTAAAGAGACAAGACAGAAAATGTCACACCTGGGCTCAGCCAATCACATGTTAGGAAATTCACATCATTCATTCATAGTATCACTTAAGTTGTACACCTGTCTGCAGTTGCCATTGTGATGACGTTTTCAGACAGATCCATTTCTGAAAAGACATTAAAGCGACAGATTTTAAAGATTTAACAAGATCAGAGAGTCGCATGTTGTTTGCATAGAGACAAACTGTTCATGCTACCATGGAAACCGATGGCACTCAGGTCCATCTTCAGAGTCTGCTGAGTCTTTCTGTGGATGGGATGAATACTGACTCCATCCTCCCACAGCAATAGCCAGGCATCCGAGTGACTGGAGGCTCTGCCATCCTCAGTGACGCACACCTTACTGACTGCTGAAGCCCCACACACCTCTGCATAGGACACACCACCTGGCAGAATCACCTGGAAACACAGATTATATTGATAACAATAGTCTGGACCAGTCTTCAGTATTTTCTTCAGGTCCTCACACATGAGACTTTTAGGTGAGGCACTCAAGTGTACCTTCAGGATGTGGACCAGGTGAGTCTGCAGTGCTTCCTGGTTGTTGGCAGCACAGATCAGTTGATCACTCAGAGTCACCATCTCAAACTGATGAACTGGCCTGAAAACAGACAAAGGGGTACATGAGATACAGAAATAGTATGTAGTACTACTAGTATTGGTTGTGTCAGTAGTATTCACCTGTTTTTGAGGAACACAGATAGGACTTCTCGCAGGTCTAGGACGTCACATGCAGCTGAGTCATTTTCTAATGAGAAGAGGAACCGATCCTCCTCCAGTTTACCATGAAGCTCCTCCTCCTCACCTGTATACCCACGTGACATTATACTTCATTAGCCTGACAGCTCAATGAGCAGAACAGCCTATGTTGTCGATAATTCGACACATCAGTCAATTAGTAATGTTGGTAATTAGACATGCTTGTTACAAATTTATCCAGGGGAATCATCCTACCTGAGGGGGCGGACTCAGGTCTCCTATTGGCTGACTGTGGCAGGTAAGGTGGGACAACTGAATGAAAACAAGGAATCTGAATAAAGTCACGTCCAGGTAAGTTTCTTAAACAATATGGCTGTCGTTTGGGTAATCTCATGTATTCTAATTTAAAATAATCTTAAATTATCTGATCTGATGCAATTCAGGTGTTACCTGTGTACTCGTTGAGGCGGAGCAGCTCAGTCTGCAGTGCCTGACCAGCCCGCTCAGCCAACATGATGGGGGAGGGGCTCTGAGGGTCTGACTGACACACCTGCACGCAGGTGACATCACAAGGTCACGCCTGAGGTTTACCCACCCGCTGTGAGCTGTAGCTGGTAAAAATACTTATGTAAAAAAGAAAGAAAAGAGAAGCACCAGACCTTTGCTCCTGAGCAGATCAGAGACATGGTTTCTTCTACGTCGTCGCCACAAACCACCTGAAGCAGCCTCTGAAACACACATTAATACAGCTTAACACAAACTGATGTTTCCCTGGCAACGACAGACGCCCGGACTTGTCTCTGAGTAGATCCGATTCAGACCTGATCCATCAGAGAGTGTGAGGAGGTCAGAGCATGGACTCGTCTGTAGCGCCCCCTGCTGTATTTGTCCTGGATGAACTTTGACCTCTCTTCATCAGACGACCCCGGACACAGCTGCTCCACTGCCGGCACCACTGGAGCCCACACCTGATTGGCCAGTCGGTTACCATAGGTAATAAACAGCTGGGAATGGAAGAGGTTAATGGTCATAAATGAGTGGTTCAGTCTGAGCAAGTGGTTTAATTCTCCCTCACCTGTACAAGTGGTTCAGTCCCCATTGCCCCTCACCTGTACCAGTGGTTCAGTCCAGACCTTGTTGTCCATCTTCAGACTGCGTATCTTTGACAGGTTGCTGCCCAGAGCTCGATGCACACCTGAGAACAGACAGTGTTTACATTTTGCATTCTAACTAGTCCGCTAGCAACAGCTTTCGACATAGTAGCCACCTGTCCTCTAAGCTACCTGTCCTCTACACCACCTGTCCTCAGATCATCCTATCTCTTTTTCTGGTGCATTTTAAGCCAAACTTTTACAGTTTATCAGCAGGTTTGCTTTGAAGATATTATAAGGAATTTATTTGCAGTAGTGAAGATATTTTTTCAGACAAAATGGCTGCGGCAATCAGAATCAACTGTTTTTGGTAGTCCAGTAAAACTCTCTGATCTCAGCAAGACTTTTAAAGACCTGGGAGTGAACAGAAATAAACAATCTCATATCACCTGCATATTGGCCATGTTTGACATTACAGTGACTGAGATAAAGAATATAAAAGCTGGTCCCTTTAGCTCTTACCTGCACAGGAGTGACACAAGACCAGCAGCAGGTTGACTGATGCCCACTCTGGATTGGCTGCACCACAGTCGCCACACACTTTGTTGTTGGGGTTTTCCCAGAGACGTAGCGCTACCTGGCTGCTAGACAAAGCACTGCAGATGGATGAGGATAAGCTGTCCAACCAGACGGACAAATCTTTGGACGACTCAACAGACAGACTGCAGGCAGAGACAACATCAGAATTTAATGTTGTTTTACCAAAGGACAGCAACAGACAGGTGGTCAGATAGACAGGTACACACTTGAAGCTCTTGAATGGAGTGATGAGAGTAAATGAGTGTTTTCCTGTAGCTTTCACTGAAGCCACATTCAGGGGCACAGAGAAGGAGGCCACACCCAGCTGGAAGCCTTCCTTGTTGGGGTAAATCCAGAGGTCATGACCCCAGAGGGCAGCGTAGACACGGCTCCTTGTGTCCTTCATTGTGATTGTTCCATGGAGGTCTGGGGGGGCGGGGCTTGGCTGGCCTCGAGAAGCTAGCAGAGACGTGACCCAGCCTTCTTGAACCTCTGAGAGAAGAACACATGTCATCAGATAGTGGTCCAGCTCTGGTTCAGTAGATTCCAGTACCAATAATCTTACCTTCGTTATGAGCCATGAAGTCATAATGTTTCTTCCTGAAGTGAATAGAGAATCTGCCTTTGTCCTGTTTCTTCACCTTAGTGATGCTGGAGACATGAAAGAGCACCTCACTGAACCGGTCCTGGTCAGCAAAACAAACACACCCATCACTAACAGATAGGTGTGTGTATATATATTTTGTGTGTGTGTGTGTGTGTGTGGGGGGGGGGTATAGGACAGACAGGTATTTCTACATGTATACATAGAATGAGACAGGCAGAAACTCTTACTGTCCGTTTCTTCCACAGCGATATCAACTGTCCATCCAACGTCACCCATAAAACACTGTGTCTGTTGGACAAAGACAGAAGAGGTGATGTTGGTTTCTCCATAAGTATTTTGTTGTTTGTAATAATAATAATAATAATCATAATAATGCTCATCACTACCTGAAGCCCTTCCAGACGTCAAGCCAGCTCGCTCGGACCACAGTGTTCTGTGGACAGGAAGTCCTGCCACCTCCCTTCTTTCTAGACACTCTAATGGTGGCCGCTCTGCAGGACAAACAGGAAGTCAAACATCCTAAGACTCTGACACAGCATATACTGTGACTGAATATAGAAATAATTTCAACATTTTCATTTGTATATACTGCATATTTATTGATTTGTATGTATTGATGTCTGATTTGGACCTGAAACATTCTTACATCATTACTAACTGTTTTATAAATCATTATTATTAATAATATTATTATTGTCATCATTATTATTATTATTATCTAAAAACCCAGACAATCAGGGGGTATTCCAGAAAGCAGGTTGAGTGAAAACTCTGAGTATGTTAACCCTGAAATGAGAGAATCTCTGGGTTTTCAGTTCCACAGAGAGAAGTCAGTAAAACTCGAAGTCAATCACCATGACAACTGATTCTGTGAACCTAACCTGCTCACTGGCATGTTTATCCTGTCTCCTCTTACTGCCGAACCTTCAGAGAGAAATGGTGTCCGTATGGAGGAAATCCAACAAGACATGAAGGCACTATGAATTAGAAATTTTTACGCATTTCTTACGCTTAGATGTACTGTCATTTTCCAATAAATATCTGTTTGAACGGTACCGTTTTTCATTTGACTCAGTCATTTTCCTCAACAATTTTCTCTGGCCACGTCAAATCTGACAATTTATATTATATACATATCACTGCACATATTCGCTGTGTCATACATTACATTACTATTGGCCTACAGTACAAAATGAAATAGTCACTGAACAACAGGTTATTTAAGCTACTTTGTTTAATAAATCAAATGTGAATAAAACTAAAGAAAGGTACAGTCAATCAATGACCAAATAAAATATACCTTACTTGTTTGAATGAGGATTTTATATTTAATGTTAAACTGGAAACTGCTTCCAAGTCCATTTTTCCCTTGTAGGATTGCACCTAAATGATAGACTTTATTCTAAACTACTCCACCACTTTTCACCTGTGTGCTACAATTTCAATTAAGTGTACCTCCAATTCTACAGGTGTAAAATGTGTTGATCATGCCTTTTTTTTCTCTGGTTGCCATGGTGAATTAAGGTATCGGGGCTCCATTGATGATGGCTTTTTATTGTGGTAGGTGCACATTCTTAATACAAGGTGAACATACTCAGAGTTGATTGAACTAATTCATATCAGCTGTTCTGGAACCAGATACTCTGAGTTTCCCATCTCAGGTAAATTAACTCAGAGTTCAGGATTAGACTCAGAGTTTGTTGAACCTCCTACCTGGAATAACCCCCAGTGTCGTCTCAATGATGAAAACTGTGGAGTCTGACTGAAAGCTCTGACCAGTTGGACTTGGTTCAGAGCTTCCACCATCTGGCTGATGTGCAGTACATGCTGGGGTATTGAGTACCTTGGGGTCTTCTGTTTCTGGGGCTTTCCTGATTGACTAGGAGGATGTGGAGGGGGCGGGGCTGGCCTGGTGGGGATCAGACGATCTGGCTGATTGGACAGGATCCTGCAGGGCACAAACAGCAATGAGGTACAGGATGCAGTAGTAGTTGTAGTAGTAGTACTAGAAGTACATTGTACTTTTTACTTTTTACATACTTGTTGGTATTTGAAGGTGGGTTAGAATCAGTTTCTCCTCCTATTGGTCCACTGACATCAGAGGGGGCATGGCTAGTCCCTGTATCTTCCTCCTCATTGGATGAGTCACTGTCAGCTTCCTCTTGACTCGCCCAGCAGGACAGAACAGTAACATAGGGGCTCTCTTCTCTGATAGTCTGAGTTGACTCTTTAAAACCTGGAACCAGAACAGACCAGTGTGGTATTCAAGAAAACAGGTTAAGTGAAAACTCTGAGTATGTTAACCCTGAAATGGGGGAATCTCTGGGTTTTCAATTCCAGAAAGAGAGGATAGTAAAACTCTGAGTCAATCACCATGACAAGTGACTCTGTGAAGCTAACCTGCTCACTGGCAGGTTTATCCTGTTTCCTTCTACTGCCGAGCCTTCAGACAGACATAGTGCTGTATAGAGAAAATACGATCGACATGGAGGCGCAATTAATTCGAAACGCTTTACGCAATGTCTTACGCTTAGATGTGCCATCATTCTCCAATAAATATCTGTTTGAATAGTAAAATTTTTCATTAGACTCAATACTTTACCTCAACAACTTTCTCCGGCCACACCACAGACATGGTGTGTGTGTGTGTGTGTGTGTGTGTGTATATATATATATATAAACACGGGGCTACGTGTGCTACAATTTCAATTAATTGTACTTCCAATTCTGCAAGTGTAAATATGTTGGTCGTGCCTTTTCTCTCTCTGGTTGCCATGGTGAATCGAGGTAGCGGGGCTTCATTGATGATGGCTTTTTACTGTGGTACATGCACACACTTAACTCAAGGTGAACCTACTCAGAGTTGACTGAAATAATTCATGTCAGCTGTTCTGGAACCAGATACTTAGAGTTTCCCTTCCCTTCACAGTTTGTTGACCCGCCTACCTGAAAAACCCCCCAGGAGGTCTCAAACCAGGCTCTGACTCACTGGATCAGGTTTATCCAGGACTCATTCCTTACCTTCCTCAGATGGCTCAACAGCACCGTCTAGCACAGGTAACACCATTGTTGCATTCTGGTCAAGAGTTGACATCACCAGCTTTGACAGCGGTCCAACATCTGGACACAAACACAAACAATCAGGAGGAAAGTGTCTGTTTGTTATTAACTGTTGAGCCAATGAGGGCTTCAGGTACAGAGGACATGATCCCTCAATATTTATAACCTCCAAACAGGAAACAGACAGGAAAGACTTTTATTTTGACAGGCCATGTCTCAATGTGATTGGCTGGTTGCTGTACCTGTGTGAGCATCTCCAACTTTTGGCAGTGAGAGGGTTTGGGGTTTATCACCTGAGGGAGCTGATGGCATCGTTGCAGCACCAACAGCAGGGTTAGCCACACTGTTTACAATCCCCGCTAAACTGGGTATGTTTGCTAGGGAGCTAACAATGCTGTCTAAGCTAACAGCATCAGCGACAGGTACAGGTGTGGCGGTGGAGGTAGAGCTCAACGTGGCGGCAGCTGGTTTAGTCACTGCGCTAGCAGTTCCTGCTGATTGAGGTATGTGGGTGGCGACACTGGTGGCTATAGAGGGGGGGGCCGAGGAGGGGACCGAAGGGACAGGGATGGAGCCTCCAATGGCGGCAGCGAATCCAGCCAGTGATGGGATGTTGGTAGCGATGATGTCAGTAATGCCAGCCAGCGTTGGGAAGATGGTAGGAGGAGCATCTTCACCTGAGGAGGAGGACAGTGACATCATCAGCAGACACCAGCTGATAGGCTGAGACATCTGTCAATCAAACACACCCAGGGGCAGTTCCTCAAAAGTCCACTAGAGGCGAGTACAAAATAAATTTTATATTATTTTATATAAATAAAACCTCATATTGAGTAATTTACTAAATGTCCTATCTTGAGTAAATCTCTTAAAAGAACATGATGCAGGCTGAATGAAAAACAGCTGCAGACCAACAGAAAAGAAGTCAAACTGGTTTGAGACAATCACAGTCGATGTTTCCAGTAACATCAGAAACAAGACGAACCAGTTTGGCTGTTCAGGCTGAAACACCTCTAAAAATAAACTGAAGCTGTTTCAGACCTCAGATGAGATTCATTCATAATCATTATTGTTGTTATTATTATTGTTATTGTGACTATTATTATTATTATCATTATCATTAAATATAGTAAGTGTTTCTGACAATGGACACAATTTTTATTCATTATTGCCTTATTTTGTTTATGATATAAAATCAATGTTTTCGTTGACTTCCTGTTTATTGGATGATAGCATGTCGAGGCAATACATGTACATAAGCTGAATTAATTACTCAAATGAAAGTCACGTGCATCTGTCTCTTAATTATGATAGGCTGCAGCATTAAGCATTATCTTTAATTAATAATAATGAACACTGGTGTGTGTGCAGAACACTGAGGACATTATGAAGACACTGTCAGGAAATAATGACATTTGAGGAAAGTAGGACCCCTTGTGTTGTCACCCTGTTGCTTACCTGTGCTCAGGTGAGCTCCATTAGAGACAGCTGGTTGTAGATTTTCACTCACATCTCTGAAATAAACAAAAAAAAACACTGTTTAAATCCAATGACCAGCCCTTAATGTGTGTGTGTGTGTGTGTGTGTGCGCATGTGTGTCTGTGTGTGTGCGACACACATCAGATCAGCTCACCTGTCCAAAGAGGACGTTGAGCTCAGACTGTCCCTCATGTAACGAGCTCGAGGCTTCGGGACAGGAAGTGGACGAGGAGGAGACGTCATCTGGTGGAGAAGAGAGACAGTGGACCAATTGTCTGTCAGGAAGCATCATCATCCCCGAGCAACAAACACTGTTACCACACCCGAGCGAAGTAGCAGGAAGTGAGAATAATGAGACATCACCATGGCAACTGATGCTACAGACCTGCCCTGGTCCACACTTGAGAATAAAGTTCTCTCTAATAACAATGTTCAACCTACGCTGCTTGATCTATGACATAATGCTTTATACTTAAATCTGTACATAACTCTTTATGATGCTCTATAATTTAATCAGTGATAACAAGACTCAGCAGTTCACCTGCACCTGAAGACATCTGAGGACAGCAATGTCCAGGTTTTATCCAGGGAAGACAGATGGTGAGAAGAGTGAAAGAAGACATTTTTGTCAAACTGAAGAAACCATCTCTGATCAGAGGAGGAGAACTACGACATCATCTATCAGTCACTTACAACTCAGTATTGACCTCCACCACCAGAAACCTCAGTAGCCATTCACACCTGAGTGTGGCTCACCTTAACGGCTCCTATCAGGGTGGGAGAGATAGAGACTCGTACATGATTGATAACGAGTCCTCACTAGACCACAGGTCCGTTTTACAAAGCAGGTTTAGTGAAAACTCTGAGTCTGTTAACCCCGAAATGAGGGAAACTCTGAGTTTTCCGTTTCAAAAAGGGAGGTAACTCAAACCAGAGAAAGAGGGGTGCCTCTGCCTGTTTCACAGAGGGAGCTAACTTAAGATCTCGATCAGTTTCTGTAGTAACAGAGTCTATGAACCTAACCTGGTCGGGACCAGGTTTTTCTCAATGAACCTCGACTTTCTCTCTGTCTCCACCCTCTTTCAGCCACTCACGCTATTTGATTTCCTCATATGTCAAAATGATGTCCTTTCATCAATGATCCAGTGGATGAAAGAGCAGCATTACTGCGCAGAGAATTAAATATTCATCAGGAGATTGTTATCAGACCGCTCATAGATGTTCTTGCATTTCTGAGCGGTACCGTTTCACGTCACAGTCCGTAATCTACAGACACAACTTAATCCGTCCTTACATTTCCAACATCTGTCCAACATCACCAACCGCGGTCAGTGTACGAAATACCTGTCAATATTTGGGGGGGGGGGTCCCCATCGCAATCCAATTGTTGCGCAATACAGATATACATGTTCTCAACATGCAGTAGTCTATGTGCATTACAATGCAAGGAAACGACTGAATAAATGTCAGGTATCGACATGCAATCAGTGCACTTGTCAAAGACTAGGGGACAGAGACACTGTAGGCTACGGTGCAAATTGCACATGGCTAATTTGCATACTGGTACGAGATTGACTGGCTCCACTTGGCAAAAAATATTTTGTGACTTTTGAATTGTGAATATTGGACATTGTGAGCTTAGAAAACATTTTAGTGACCATTAAGTCAGAGATCTGTTAATAGGCTACCATTCAAACAGTTTTCCCCTGTAATATTGTCGTGATTGCAAAGGACTACATTTAAACTTACGCACTGGCCCGCGCAGCAATGTTCTCTCACGCTGTCTTCCTCTCTTTTGCAGCTGCAGTGGTGTCACACTTTTTTCTAAAAACATGTTCAAACTCGCCATATGAGCGCATTAAAATTTCCAATTCAGGTTGGGTGAAAAATGCAGCCCTCTGCTTCCCCATTGCCATGGTGACTCGTCGAATCAGAGCTCCATTGATGCTGGCTTTTTCTAGTTGTGGCGCACACGCTTAACTCCAGGTGACACTACTCTGATTTGAATAAACCAACTCAAATCAGCTGTTCTGGAACCGTAAAGTCAGAGTTTCCTATCTCAGAGTAGATCAATTCAGAGTTCAAGGTTTACATTCAGTTTGTTGAACCTGCTTTGTGAAAGGGTCCCCTGTTGTTCTGCCAGTTTCCTTTGTTTGTTTGTTTTCTGCTCCAACATGAGGATCAGTATCTGAACTCTGAACCAGTCTGTCAGAACTGAAGAAGCCTCTTGGATGACAGGAGAGACATCTTCAACGAACCTCAAACAGTCCAGTCTTTAATCTATGACGCTCTATACTTTAATTTATGACGCTCTATATTTGAATCTATAACATTGTAGCAGTAATAAGTTCAATATATTTCCTCTGAGCTTTAGTGGAGGATAAGTATAAGGTAGCAGATCATGGAAATACATTGGTAGCGTCTCAGAATTTTATACAGTAAAATACTTGAGTAAATGTACTGAGTTACTTTCTGTGAGAAACAGGACTCTATGATGTCACGTATTTAGATCAAAGTTCTTACTTTGTTGTGAACTCCTTCCAGCGATGCCGAATATCTGAGATACCTGCTGCTCACCTCTTTACCTGTCCTTTTCTTTATCTGACTGTTTACTTCTCTGATTATTTACCTGTCTTTCTTATTACCTGTCGCTTTCTTTACCTGTGTGCCAGTTTACCTGTTGCCCTGCTCACCTGTGTCTGTGTCAGTACATGCTTCATATGTGGAACGCCCTGTTTCAAGTCTACCTGCACTCATAAACAATGAACTGTCACATCGACTCTCTCAAGGTGTGTCTGTCTGTATTTTTGAGAGATCTGACAGATCGCACATGGAGACAATAAGCTCTGTGATTGGTCACTAGCTACACTGTACACCTGAACCAATCAGCTGTCAGGACACTGATCAGGTGTTTTAACAGCTGACATTTTTACAGTGAAGTGTTGAACAGGTTCAACCTGCAGCAGGAATGTGTGTGTGAAGTTTGACATTTTTTCTAACGACAAGATAAACAGAGTCAGTCTGAGTTTCATTCTTTCTCCCTTTTTTATTTTTTTATTTACTCTTATTTTAATATTTATTTTCATATTTATATTATATTGTTTATATTAACAGATTAATGACCAGGGTGGTTCAGTGGTTAGCACTGTCGCCTCACAGCAGGAAGGTACCAGGTTTGATTCCTGGAGCATGTTCTCTCTGTGTCTGTGTGGGTTCTCTCTGGTACTCCAGCTTCCTCCTACCATCCAAAAACATGCATGGGGATTAGGTTAACTGGTTAATTTAAATTGACCGTAGGTGTGAATGTGAGTGTGAGTGGTTGTCTGTCTCTATGTGTCCTGTGATGAACTGGAGACTTGTCCAGGATGTACCCTGTCTTTCACCCTAAGACAGCTGGGATATGCTAACACCAGCATGCAAATCATTAGCATGCTATCCTTCAGCATGCTAACTACCAACATGCTAACCACAGCATTCCAACCACCAGCATGTAAATCATTAGTATGCTATCTTTCAGTAAGCTAACCACAAGTATGTTATCCCCCAGCATGCTAAACACAGTCTGCTAACCACCAGCAAGCCAACCTTCAGCATGCTAACCACCAGTATGCTATCTCTCAGCATGCTAACCACCTAGCATGCTAATGCTAACCATTAGCATGCTATCCTTTAAGATGCTCCAACTAAAAGTTTTAGCTTTTCAGTTTAAGTTTCTGACACTTTATTGATGTGTTAATCTGTTGATTCATTACTGATCAATTAA
This sequence comes from Synanceia verrucosa, assembly GCA_029721515.1. Classification (NCBI taxonomy): domain Eukaryota; kingdom Metazoa; phylum Chordata; class Actinopteri; order Perciformes; family Synanceiidae; genus Synanceia; species Synanceia verrucosa. The sequence goes on along the minus strand of CM056565.1, from coordinate 25,200,415 downwards.
TCCACCCGTCAGTTGATACTGATGTCTCTCGCACACACACAGCGCACTTTATTTAATGAGCTGCAGTAAAATGACTCAACAGTAAAAAACAGTGGAGAACTCACAAAAAGACCTTTCAGTGTGAAGGACTGGGTTCACTTCCTGTTGGGTGGCAGATTGAAAACAGACGTTGGTTCTGGACCCCCCAACCCCTCCCCCCACTGTGAGTCAGTGTGCTGGTTTCCATTCGGCATCTGTCTGGAATGAACTGAGAAGAGAGAAGAGAAGAGAGGAAAAACTGTCAACGGACAGAAGGAGAAAGGGAAGGAGAAAAAAGGGAAAACAGAAGAGGAAGAAGAGAAGGAAGCTGAAGGTTTGAACAAACACCTTTTCTTTCCTCCTTTCCTCTGTCGTCATTTTCAGTCTTTAACATGCGTTCTCTGATTCTGCTGAGTCGACTCCATCAAATACCACAGTAAAAGTATCACAGTACAAATGTGAGCAAATACTCCCTACATTCAGAAAGTACACAAGTATTGTCAGTTGAACATGCATGCGGTAAAAGTGGAGAATGATAAGTGCTCATATGTTTATTTTTATTATTAGTAGTAGTAGCAGTAGTAGTATTGGCTGTTAACAATATGTTTTTTAATATTAATCATATTTTATTGTCTGCTGATTTACAGAAAGTCATATTTAAACAATATAGTTATATTCATTACTTGATATGTCCTTTAAATTGCTTGAGAGCTTTAACTATGAAACACTCAGAGGAAATGAGGTTCACTGCTTTTATCTGATCAAACTGATGATTGGAGATGAAAAGTTTGATATGAATACTTAGGTGCATTTGTGATCACAACAGAGGAAGCAACCGTCATCATGGAGGAGTGACAGACATGTGAGACTCACCGCTTAATATTTCTACATTATATTTAATTAATAATACTTCTATTAAACAGAAAAAAAAAAACGTAAAGTGGTTTGTAGCAGCATTTCATCCAGAACCAGGACCAGTCCAGACTCCCCTCATTACTGCACATGTTGGGCTGCTCTAGTCTGTCTTTTACTGATGTATCACTGCTGTATCCTGTTTATGTGAGGTAAATCGGGACGTTATATAACAGTGACATCACTCTGCTCCTGCTGGACTGAACTCGGGGCAGATTTAACAGCTAAAGGCAGCAGGGCTGTGAATGGCTGGCCTGTCTTCTTCTCTGCTAACCACAGGAAATATTTCCCTGTTTATTTTCTTCTTCAGCGGTTGTCTCTCGTTCCTTCTGCACACAGTCAACCAGACGCGTGATTGGCCGACATCCTAAGGGACAGCTTCTGATTGGATGGCTGAGTTCAGGAATGTGTTCAGGTCTGTTTGAAGCATCAGAGCTCTGGAATAACTTAAACAGTTGCTCTTTGTGATTTAACTGGTGGATTTCAGAATAAAAGACCATCTGTTGCTTTAAACATAAAATCTACAGATTTACTGAATTTAAATTCAAAAGCACTGGGTTCCACATTTCCCACAATTCCCTGTCTGTATGTTAAAATAACTCCTGTACTTATATCATAGACTGTATAAGAAGTGAAGTTGAGTTCACCATTTTGACTATTTTTTTTCTAGTGACACATGCTGTTGTTACCAGCTGATGTTGCCATTGGATATTTCTTCAGACCAGGGGGATGCTGAATGAGATGAGTGGGAATAGAACGTCAGACTTTTAATTTAAAATCTATCCTCTATGATGGTTTCCACCAGAGGATGGACAGGAAGTCTTACAGTGCTGCACTTCCTGTTGGGTGGGTAACATGTAAGACTTTTTCACAAGAGCTGATTAACTGTCTGACTGGTCTGCCAGTCTAATGCCCACACTCCAGTTCAGTAGGTGGCGGTAATGTACCTTCAAGCTAACCCACCATTAAAAAACCAAGGAAGAAGATTGTCTGACTGATGGACTACCTGTCTACCTGTCTCTCTGCAGGTGTGGTGCTGGTTCATCCTGAAGGGGGCGTCTCTCTGGAGTTGCTGCCTTCAGCCTCAGAAGTTCTGCTCAATTCAAACTCCAATTTCACTGTGGTCAGTAAACATCTGTCTCTATCACCTTAAATGGCAGCCCACTGCTCCCTGAGGGATAGGGTTCAATGCAGAGGACTAATTTCGTATATGTCTGTACCTGTATATGTGTATATCACAAATAAAGCTTATAGTTACTATTATTATTAGTAGTAGTAGTAGTAGTAGTATCAGTATTATTGTTATTATCTATATCTGCAGGTGTGCTCAGGGTGGAGTCAGGTGACCTGGTCGTTACCTCAGAACTCTCAGGTGCACAGGGTTGTCGTGGAGGATCAGGGGTCCAGCAGTGTTCTGCATCTCTTAAACGTCACCTGGAGGAATTCTGGGAGATACACTTGTGAGGAAGCATCGTCCTATCAGAGCAGAGACATCGATATCTTCATCCCTGGTCAAGGTGAGTGTGATATTTAGCAATCATACCGTCCTACTATTCCCTGGTCTGACCTACTTGCATCCCCTGGTCCTACCTGTCCAGGAGCGGACGAATGGTTTGTTCCTCTGGGTCCAGGTGTGGTGATGAAGGAAGCGGAGGAAGACACCATCCCCTGTGTGGTGTCCGACCCACGGCTCAACGTCTCACTCTACGAACGTCCTGGCAGAAAGCCGGTTACTGGGACAACCTACGAGCCGGGTCGTGGCTTCACGGGTCACCTGAATGACACGTCATACGTGTGCTTGGCCGCCCATGGAGACGAAGAGAGAGAGTCCCAGGTGTACTACGTCTTCAGCATCATAGGTGAGCCAATGAGGTGAAGAGGAGATGACATCACTGACTGAGCACCTGACCTGTCTGTCTCCATAACCGTCTTTCTCTCCACCTGTCTTTCTCCAACTTTCTGTCTCCACCTGTCTTTCTCCAACTGTGTGTTTCTCCACCTGTGTGTCTCTCCACCTGTCTGTCTCCCAGTCCCTCAGGTGATGGAGGTGGACCTCAGGGTGTCCAGCAGTGTGTTGAAGCAGGGGGAGGTCCTCACAGTGAACTGCACTGTCAGAGATACAGAGATGGTCTTCTTCTCCTGGGACTTCCCTCGTAGACAGGTACCTGTCTGTTTGTCTCTCCACCTGTCTGTCTCTGTACTCTTTGTTATTAAAAGTTTTTCTCTTGTGTTGGTTCAGGAAATCGAACCCCTGACGGACTTCCTGCCCAACCAGATTCGCTCCTTTGTTAACATCTCCATGGCCACAGTGGCAGACTCTGGTGGGTCACTCTTCTAACAGACCTCCCTCAGTTTTTTGTACAGACAGTTGCTATGGCAACCATGTGTTTGGGTTTCTCAACGTGGCAATTTCTGTGTCCTGCAGGTGTGTATGTGTGTGTAGTGCAGGAGACGATGCAGGGTCGAACTGTGCGGAAAAACGTCACGGTGACTGTCTTGGGTGAGTGCACCCGCATGCTCATACACGTGCAGGCACACTGACTCTCAGGTGAACTCGCTCTTTATCTCTCTCTCTCTCTCTCTCTCTCTGCAGATCGTGGTTACGTCTACCTGTGGCCCTCAGGTGAGACCAACCTGTCAACTCTCCTCCACCACACGGTGGAGTTCAGTGTGGAGGTCGACGCCCATCCCAAACCCAACATCCTCTGGACCAAAGACAACAACACCATTGCCATGGCAACCAACTCTGTTAGCACCACACACCTGACAGGAAGCAGGTGGATCAGTAATGAAAAGTGACATTAGTGGTCAAGAAACACTCTGAGCCTCCTGATTGAATGATTGATTGATTGATTGATTGATTGAGTGATTTGCAGGTATGTGAGTGCTCTGGTGCTGGTCCGAGTCCAGATTGATCAGACTGGATCTTACACAGCAACCGTTTCCAACGATGACGATGTTAAGGAAATCATCTTTAACCTGGAGGTCAAAGGTCAGAGAGAGACAGCCTGTTTGTATTTATCTGACAGTGTTTTCCTGACTGTGTTTACCTGACTGTGTTTACCTAACTGTTTACCCGACTGAAAACAGCCCCCCCCAGGATCACGTCTTTGCTGGAGGTCGACAGAAAGGCAGTACTCTGTGTCAGCGAGGGAGCTCCGCTGCCATTGGTCACCTGGTACACCTGTCCCAGCTCACACAGGTAAACACACGATGAGCTTATGTTGTTTCTGAGTCCTGTTATAGTGCAGATGTTGCCACGGTAACCGCGTTTGTCACTAACAGGTGCAGTAACTTGACGGGCGGCTGGAGGAGCCTATCAGCAGCCTCAGATGACGTGACTGTGGAGGAGAACATCACCGAGGTAAAGGAGACAGGCATCATCCAGGTAAACAGTGACATCATCAGTGTGATGTTATCAAAGAGGAAAGTGTCATGACTTGAACAGCTGTGTGTCTCACCTGAACAGGTACACAGTGTGTTGACTCTGCAGAGTCTCACCTCTGTGTCAGCTGTTCGCTGTGAATCCAGAAACTCTGCAGGACACCGAGCCAGAGAGCTGCGAGTACTGTCCAGCTGTAAGTACTAACACTGCAGGACTACTCACCAAAACACCAGCAGGTGTGCATCAAGTATACCTTCACCAGGTAGCACAGCACAGCCGTGCTAACTCTCTAACTGTTTCTCTTTCCCTGCCTGCCTCTCTCTAACCTGTCTCCAGCTCTCCTGTCTCAGGTCACAGTGTTGGCAGCAGTCCTGGTTCTGGTTATCATTGCTGCCATCTTCCTCGTCATCCTCATCCTCCTCTGGAGAAATGTCAGTACTGTGTAGTACCATGATTAACTGCAATTTTTGTGGTACATGTGGTGCATTTCTGAGTACTTCCTGTTTGTTAGAAACCTCGTTATGAGGTTCGTTGGAAGGTAATTGAGTCAGTGAGTCCTGATGGACAGCAGTACACCTACCTTGACCCCGCGCACCTGCCATACAACACCACCTGGGAGGTACCACGAGAGAACATAGTGCTCGGTAATATTCTGAGAATGCAGTACTGTTACCCTTAAAGCATTCTATTTCAATCCTAAACTAATCCTAAACTAATCCAAAACTCATCCTGAACTAGTCATGCCCTAATCCTTAACTGATCCTGAACTAATCCTAAACTAATCCTTAACTAACCCTAATTCACAATGTTATACCAAACCTTTCAGAGTAAAATCATTCAGTGATGTTTCCTCACGGCTGTAATAAAACATCAGTGTTATGTCAAAACAGACACAAACACATTTAAATATTTTCTGTCTACCTCTCTGTCTATCTACCTGTCTGTCTCCAGGTCAGGTGTTGGGTTCAGGTGCATTTGGTCGAGTTGTCGAGGCAACCGTCTCTGGTTTGCTTCACTCTCATTCTACAATTAAAGTGGCCATCAAGATGATGAAACGTTGGTGTCTGTCTACCTACCTGTCTGTCTGTTATGTCTGTCATATTGCTTGCAGTAAATCAGTCTGATTTATTATTGATTATTGATCAATACCCTCCTGCTGTTCAGCCAGCAGCGGAGCAATCCAGTCTTTAATGTCGGAGTTGAAGGTTCTGGTTCACCTCGGTCCTCACCTGAACGTTGTCAACCTGCTGGGAGCATGTACGAGAGGAGGTGTGTATTGAAATCTTGACTTTATTCAAATAAAATGAACCCTGATTAAAACCTGATATAATCCTAAACATATCCTGATATAATCCTGATATAATCCCTAAACTTATCCTGATATGATCCTGATATAATCCTTAATACTGTATATCCTGAGATAATCCTGATATAATCCTGATACAATCCTAAACATATCCTTATATGATCCTGAACAGTAACATAGAAACCTCTCTCTCTACCTGTCTATCTTCATCTCCAGGCCCAGTCTATCTGATTACTGAGTTCTGTCGTCATGGAGACCTGGTGAACTACCTACAGAGGAACAAACACACCTTTCTACAGAGTGATGCACACACCAAGAGGTTCAAACACACAGAGAGTGCATGCTGGGGGCTACAGTGGGTGTTGTTTTAAGTCAGAGGCCTTGTCCAGCTGCAGCCAGACCAGTCTTATTTGTTAATGCACCGGGCCAAGCTGGACATCAGCTGGGCTCTCTGCTGCATGCTCTGCGACCTGGTGGGTGGGCGGCTCCTGGAGCCGTGGAACCTGAGGATGTATGGGAAGAAAAAAACAGACCCCATGGACCCCTCCCCTGAAATCTACCTGAGCCTTTGGACTGGGAGAGCTCACTGTCCCCCTGCTCACCACAATACAACTTGGCAAGCTAACAAAAAACTAGTACATGAACTTTGTCAAGGCCATAGACAAGACCAGGCTGTCTATGGCCTTGACACATGCTGAACTGTGTAGTGAAAGAGACTGGGAAGACAAACATGCTAGATTTTTGTTTTCAACACATGAACCAAAATATTTTTTTAAATAAAGTAGAGAAAAAGTCAGAGAAAAGTTAAAGTAGTAGCATCTTATTGATATATCTGAACTGCAGAAACTTCATGTGAAAAGTACAGATAGGCTCTCTCTCTCTCTCTCTCTCTCTCTCTCTCTGTGCCACTGGTGTCTCTCACCCAGCAGTGACAGTGATGGTGGTTACATGGACATGAATAAAGAGGAAGGTGTCCAATACGTCGCCATGAAGAAGCTCAGCTACGCCGACATTGAACCTGCTGTGTACGAGATACCTTACACACCAACAGGTGATATATTGTACAAGTACTGCATCATGTCATGTGAGACACTTATACTGTGTAGTGATATTTTATTAAATGTTGTTCTCAGACCAGCAGGAGGCATCGCCCCCCCCCCTCAGTGACTCTCTTCTCCTCAGTCCCAACGACCTCCTTGGTTTCTCCTATCAGGTCTCTCAGGCCATGGACTTCCTGTCCACCAGAAATGTACGAAGACTGATCAAAACCTCAGTGATCAATGTACCGCCAAACAATACACCACTGATCAATACACCTCTGATCAATACACCACTGATTGATATACCACTGATTGAAATTCATGTGTTGTGTGTCCACAGTGCATCCACAGAGACCTGGCAGCGAGGAATGTTATGGTCTGTGAAGGGAAACTGGTGAAGATCTGTGACTTTGGACTGGCCAGAGATCTGATGAAGGACCAGGACTACATTGCCAGAGGAAACGTCAGTTACTGCAGTTACTTAAGCAAAATTTAGTTACTTTAGTTAACTTTAGTCACTTTACTCACTTTAGTCTCTTCAGTTAACTTTAGTCTCTTTAGTTAACTTTAGTCACTTTACTCACTTTAGTCTCTTTAGTTAACTTTAATCACTTAGTTAACTTTAGTCACTTTAGTTAACTTCAGTCACTTTACTCACTTTAGTCTCTTTAGATAACTTAAGTCACTTAAGTTAACTTTAGTCACTTTAGTCTCTTTAGTCATTTTAGTTGACTTTATTCACTTCAGTCATGTTGGTAAACTTAAGATATAGATGACTGTCTGAAGGCTGTCCTCTCATTCACAGACCTTCCTGCCAGTCAAGTGGATGTCTCCAGAGAGTATCTTCCAGAACATTTACAGCTCTCAGAGTGATGTTTGGTCCTATGGAGTCTTACTGTGGGAGATTTTCACTCTGGGTAAACCAGTCTGATCCAGTATATGTAAACAAGTCTGAACCAGTATAAATAGAATAGAATAGAATTACTTTATTGATCCCAACCTGGGAAATTATGTAACATCAACATAAACCAGTTTGAACCAGTATTCATAAACCAGTCTGAACCAGTATACATCAATCAAAAAGAGTCAAAGGGTCCAAGAGTCTTGGACAGCTTGAGATTTGTTGGAGATGTTTCTCCTCTTCATCATCCAAGATGCTTCTTCAGTTCTAAATGGCTGGTAGAGAGTTCAGATATGTATACTGCTGTTGGAGCAGAAAACCAATAAACAACAAAAACAGGGGTTATTCCAGGTAGGGTTCAACAAACTAAGTCTAATCCTGAACTCTAAGCTCACTTACCCTGAGATGAAACTCAGGGTGTCCAGGTTTTAGTCCGGGAAGAGGGATGGTTTGAAACAGGAGTTAAAGAGTACATTTTTGTCAAAATGGAGAAACTATCTCTGAAAACAGGAAGAGGACTACAACACCATCTATCAGCCACTTACAACTCATGGTTGAGCTCCACCACCAGACTTATTTGAGTGCAGCTCACCTTAATGGGTAGGAGGGCAACAACTCCTAAATTGGTTTCTGTTGTCTCTAACCCTAACCATTTCTGCTCTAACAGGAGCATGAATAACTGAACTCTGTACCAGTCAGTCAGAACTGACTGTAAGGCAAGGCAATTTTATTTATATAGCACATGTCAGCAACAGGTTTGCATGTTCTCCTCGTGTCTGCGTGGGTTCTCTCTGGCACTCCGGCTTCCTCCCACCATCCAAAAACATGCATGGGGATTAGGTTAATGGGTTAATTTAAATTGACCGTAGGTGTGAATGTCAGTGTGAGTGATTGTCTGTCTCTATGTGTCCTGTGATGAGGTGGTGACTTGTCCAGGGTGTACCCTGTCTTTCACCCTAAGACAGCTGGGATAGGCTCCAGCCCCCCTGACCCTAAGAGAGGATAAGAGGTAGAAAATGGATGGATGGATGTCAGCAACAGGGCAATTCACTGTAAAAACATTGGAAACATTTTCAACAAACCTCAAGCAATCATATTTACCTCGACATGCATGACAGTACACATCAACATACTGACTCAGTGTGTTTTTGTCCAGGGGGGAGCCCGTATCCTAACCTTCCCATGACCCAGGACTTCTACACTTCTCTGAAGAGAGGATATAGGATGAGTCGCCCTGATTATGCTCCTCACAACATGTATGAAGCTTATTTTTTGTTTCTTCACACATGTAGCATGTTTTAGCACAACTGTGACACCTACAAATACTCTCTGTCTTCAGTTATGACCTGATGAAACAGTGCTGGGAGGAGAAACCTCAGTCCAGACCCTCTTTCTCCTCATTGGTCGTCTCCATGGGCAACATGTTGACTGACGACTACAAAAAGGTATTACAGGACATCATCTTTCCATCCCATCTGAGACTCTGAGAAAGAAAGTTTTTCCTTGTGTTTTAGCCTGAGTGTCTGCTGCTAAAACTGAATTGGCCCTTGGGGATAAATAAAGTTGTCTGAATCTGAAAAATAAGGATTTTATCTCTCATGTTTAGAACCATACAGTCAGTAAATGTTGTTGTTGTTGTTGTTGTTGTGTGGCAGCGTTACCTCCACCTCACAGAGGACTTCCTAAAAGGTCAAAATCCAGCCGTTGTTCGATCCAGAGCTGCTGGAGATCAGACTGATGGACGGGCAGACACCAATGGTCAGAAACACAATGCAGATCAGTTTATTGGTTAGCTTACTGCTAAGAGTTCCTGGCTGCAGACCTCCACTGTGAGGTTGCTTCCGCCGCAGGCTCCACTCTCAGGCCACCTCCACTGTCAGGATGGGAAATGCAGGAAATACATTTCAAAATAAAATCGCGAATGCGCTTCCAGTTGAATCCTCATTCCTCAAAAATGCATTAATTGGTAAACAAAATGACATAATATATCAATCCCTTTTCTATATTGTTTTTGTTTTTATTTATATTTTTAACAGCCTTTTATGTTGCGCATGAGCTCCTACGTGGACATTTTGATTTATTCTCTCAAAATCTAGGACAAAAAACATTCCTAACCTGTATTAATTCAAAGAAAAAAATGAAGTTTTTTTTATTTGGACAACTGAAGATTAGCCTTTGTCTTTTTCAAAACACTTTTCATTAATGATTGCCATATATGTAGACCAATGTACACTGCAATTTTACAACTTCGTCATTAGTAAAAACAAATGGTGGGTGATATGATTCAGGTCTCACTCTATTTTTATCCTACTATAAAGCTGAGCTATTACTCATATTCATAAGCCAACATCTCATAAGATGACATAGGCCTATACATTTTGTGTACCATACAGAGTACATCACTGCCTTTTCATTATCATTAATTTTGACTTGCACTGCTCTTTTCTATATATTTTTCAATTAGTTTATGATTTATTATTCTGTATTTTTATTATATCTATCCCAATTATACTGTTGTGCTGCTGGAACACCCATGCACCAATAAATACGATATCTTAACTCTTGATATCTACAGTATAATTATTAAGTCAAATTATTAAGTGATCAATGAGAATATTAAACACACCAAGTCACAACATGATCAAATGTTCTGTAGCCCTTTATTCACAAAAACACTCAGTCATCTGTGTGACATTCACAATAAGCCACATAATTTCTGTAGTCCATTATTTCTTTGCAGAAGTTCCACATGTCCTCCTCAGTGGTGTAAAATGTGAATTTGAAAGACTCCAGGATTTCTTCCTTTTCATTTACATCCACATCTTCTGTCCACATCCTCCCGTATTGTAGAGCAGCCTCTGCATGTTCCTCCTCTCCCATGAACAAAAAGCATATAAAATGTATCATGTGTTTGAATTACAGTACATGAACTTAGATTCAAATTAATGTATACATCCTGCAAACTTAGATTGTCTGCTTACAGGTAAAATGACTACCTGCACCAGGTGGTGTAAATGAGGTCTTACTTATCTAGAAGTAGTAATAATGACTACGAAGTGTTGATAAAACAAGACACTTAAGTAATTTAGTATGTTATGTTAGAAGCAAAATATACTCAAGCATCAAAAATAAAAGCACTGATGGTGCATAGCAGTTACTAGTAACTCACTGCTACTCAGAGTACATGCTCACTCGAAAAGGCAGGTGAAAATGTCCCTCTCAAAATGTCCTTCCTACTTCCCCAACCAAACAAAACATCCTGACTTCCCGTCCTGACAGTAGAGGTGGGTTCTGACAGTGGAGCCTGCACCAGAAGCGACCTCACAGTGGAGGTCTGCAGCCAGGTGCCTCTCGCTTACTGAGTAGTTTATTGATTAAAGAAGCTAAACTTGAGATCACTCACCACTGTGCTGTTCATAGGAAGTTCCACCCCTCAGGTGAATGTTCACCTGTTGGAGGCAGAGACAGAAGAGGCAGGCCCCTCCCACAACACTTACATCATCCCCATCTCTGATATCACCATAGAAACCAGAGGTGGCGCTGCGCAGGACGCAGTCAGGTACAAACAAACTGTTTATACCACTCTACTGTGAATTTAGAAACAAGAGAAGATCACAGACATTTGTTTGAATTAAACTCTTGGATGATGATGATGAGAATGATGATGAAGGTCACTGTCCTCTGCAGCCCTCAGCTGCCAGAGTCTCAGGAAGCACAGGAAGTGACAACATCAGAGGACAGACAGGAAGCAGAGGACCCTCCCGTTTCATCCCACCACCATGATAAAGAGGAGGAGAGTTGCCTGTGAAGAGTTCAACTGCCCTACAAACTGATTGAAGGGCTTAATAGTGTGTTATCTCATCCACAGGGATGACTGTAAGGCTGTAAAGCAGGTTCTGAATCTGATTTATAACTTTATAATGTTCAGCTCATATTCTTTATTTAGTTTGTATTATTCAGAAGCATCTGCGTATATCTGTGTTATAATCTGTGTTATAATATCTGCTTTCAGACAGAAGGATCTGATTCATGTTGGAATGGAAACTTCAAAATAAATATCAAATAAAATCCATGAGAATCAATAGTGTTTATTAATGGTTACCCATCAGTACCATGACCATTAATCCACCATTTAATTCAAGCTGAGTTGTTGGATTTATTTACTTTATAGTTACTGTATTTATTTTATACTAATGCTCATACTATACTATCAGATCCAATAACATCCATAAAGAAGCATTTTTATGTTACCGAATAACAAACAGCTGTATAAAATCTGACTCAGATGAACAATGAAAACATGGCTAACCAGGTAACAAAAATAGTAGTAATTTCATATATAAATAAGAAAATAATGAAGTGAGAGACAGTTTCTTTTCTACTTCCTGTTCTGATCTTTTCTGAGAAGTTGAGAAAAGTGCTGAATGTTAGAAAATGTTTCCTCTCAGACAACAGTTCTTCCTCATTTTCTCTGAAAGTTCAAAAACATCTTTTTTTTTCAAAAAACAACTTAAGTTTTACTGCAACTCAATACATTTCCTCAAGGTATTTGAATTTTACTTTCGCCTTCTCCTCTGTAACATCTCATCTGAAGGATGAAGTGTTGCCACTACTACTACTACTAATACTACCAATAGTACTAATGCTACTACAACTACATCAGAATGAAGTGTTCCCATATGAAGTAACATATATAAATAACATAACATAACATAACATAAGTAAATTCTCCTTCTTCTTCACTTAAATTAACTTTCAAAGCTTCTTGGATCAACTGGAAAATGTATCATCAAAAAGCCAAAAATAGGATGTGTACCCATCTACCCTTGTATGCCTCTATCCCTGTATCCCTCTACCCATGTATCCCTGTATCCAAGTCAAGTCAAGTCAGCTTTATTTGTATAGCCCATTATCACAAATTACAGATTCTCCTCAGAGGCCTTTACAGTCTGTACAGGATATGACACCCTCTGTCCTTTGCAAATGACCCTCACATTGACTGAGGAAAAACTCCCCAAAAAACTTTTAACAGGAAAAATAAATGGTAGAAACCTCAGGAAGAGCAACGGAAGAGGGATCCCCCTTCAGGATGGACAGACAGGAAGTAGATGTCATGTGTTCAGAATAACAACACTCAAAACCACATTAACACTCCATATAACAACAGTTAATATACTCAACAACAAAAGAAATGCAAGTTTCCATCCATCCATTATCTACCGCTTATCCTCATAGGGTCGCGGGGGGGCTGGAGCCTATCCTAGCTGTCTTAGGGCGGAAGGCAGGGTACACCCTGGACAAGTCGCCACCTCATCGCAGGGCACATATAAAGACAGACAACCACTCACACTCACACCTACGTTCAATTTAAATTAGCCAATTAACCTAATCCCCATGCATGTTTTTGGATGATGGGAGAAAGCCGGAGTACCCGGAGAGAACCCACACAGACATGAGGAGAACATGCAAAGTCCACACAGAAAGGCACCGGGTCCAGGATTCGAACCCAGTACCTTCTTGCTGTGAGGCGACAGTGCTAACCACTACACCACCGTGCCGCCCAGTGCAAGTTTTATGAGGCAAATTCTAGTAGTTGCTGTATGTCTCAACAGCAATGTGAAAATGCTTGTTTGGACAAAAGGTTGCTCATGAATGGTAACAAGTGCGTGTTGTGACGCCATATTCCGATGGCCAGCTTAACGGAGGTGTGGTCAGCCCAGACGACTAGAGCACTGGCGTATGAAAATGAGATCAGCACTTTTGTTTGTCGACCCAACCTGCATAAAATGGGAAAAAATCTTTTCTCTAAGTGCTTTTGTAATGATGCTGCAGCGTGCTATTGGAATGCTGAGTGCACGAGATGTTGCAAGGGCAATGAACGTTTATGCACGCAGGCCATACTTTGGTCTGCTGTTAACTTCAATACACCTTTTTCATAAATGAATTTGGTCTCTAGACAGTATTCTTCTTATGCATTTGTTGAAAGGATGTGATAAACCAATTGCTTACTCATATTTAACACCTTTTATAGGTAGTTTGGGGCCGCTTAGAAAAGCTTGTGTTTCTTTTGTTGCTCAGTATACATGAAATAGTATGAAAGTGTTCAAGAAGATGAAGAGCACCATCAAGTTGGAGGCAATGGATTCTGAGCAACATGTCCTCCTCTCCACCACACCAAACGATGATGGTATCCATGTATCTAATTCATATACCCCTGTATCCCTGTATCTATGTATCCCTGTGTCCATGGTAACTCTGCATTATCAGCCATCACTTAAATGAGATTATGTCTTCTGTGTGTCCTTTACTGTTCCTTGTAGAAATCCAGAGAGAACTCAGATGGTGGTGGAGTCAAGAGGAAGGAGGGAGGAGGTTATAGGGAGGAGGTTAGAGGGAGGTGCCCTGTTGTTGAGAGGAAGTTGGTCTCCTTCATTTTGACTGGAATAGTCTGAAGAACAACAGAGAGAGAGAGAAAGATGAGGGTCCATTCTCTAATGCTGTCAATTGCCCTCAGCTGCTACTGCTCTGCTGAAGGTGAGATAACCAACTGTTTATTAAGCCTTTATTAACTGTTTATTAATAATCTGCTGAAGGTAAGCAAACCAGGAAAACTGCATTAACTCTTTATTAAGACTATTTTAACTGTTTATTTATATTCTACAGAATTATTATTATTATTATTATTATTATTATTATTATTGTTATTACATGTGCTTTATTTATTAACATTACTTTACTTTAGAACTACTACTATTAGAACTACTTACTGCTACTATAACCAGTGCTATGTCTACTTCTACTACTACAGACCTACTGATAGGCCCTTTACCAGGCCTACTACTACAGCTAGTGGACCTAATAGAAGGCTGATGCTACAACAACTCAGGATTTTACTTGATCTTCTGTTAATATTATTACTACTACTACTACTACTACTATTACTACTTCTATTATTACTACTACTAGTAGGGCCACTACTATGACTAATAGGCATTTTACTTGGCCTACTACTAATACTATTACTATTACTATCTACTTCAACTACAAGAGGTGATGCTACTACTATTAGTACTACTGGTATTCTTCACCACTCCTGCAGTCACCGACAAAGAAGAAGTGAGACAAGGAAGTGGGAGAACAGAGACCCTCCGACATACAGTACTACACAGTACTACACACAGTATTATGAGTATGTACAGTTGATCTAGTGGCTTTCATTCACATCAGAAGTTTATTTTTAAAGCATAAGTATCATATGAAAAGACATCAAGTGTGTAACCTGAATATTAATAAACCTATAAAATAATATTATATATATATATATATATATATATATATATATATATATATATATATATATATATAATAAAATCAAAGTCACATGATCTGTTCCAAACAAACATTTTTAAAAATCCATCTAATTTTCTTTAATATCTGTATGTGACCCTTCAGCTGTCATATTTCTTTTTTTAAGTATTTGTGGACTTCATGTCTGTTTTAGAGAAAAATAAGGAACAAGTGGCTGCATGGTCACGGGATCTCCAACCACCAGGATGACTTTTTACAGTGTGTGAAATCACACTGAGCTCTGAATGCAGTGCTCTGTTTCCACTGCAAAGAAACGTCATGAGTTTTTAACAGTTCAGCCAACATGAGAGACGAGTTTAAAGAGTTTGAGATTTTACTTTAATCGTCTGTTTCATATATAAAAAAACCTAATCTAAACAAATAACCCTGTGAATATCAACAACACCACAAACCCTTAAATCCCACTAGTCCACCAGCAACCAAAAATCCTTAAAACCCCACGAGTCCACCAGGAATCTAAAACCCTTAAAGACCCAGTACACCATAAAGTTCTGACACTGAAACACTGAAACAGCTCTGAGTCACCAGAAACTCTGAAGTTACACAATGACTTCAACATGATGTGGTTCATGGCTGAACTTCCTGTCACCTGGACCTACTTCCCTTGGTTCAGGCTATTTTTTGGTGGCAGTCAGATGGCAGATTTGTTTTATTCGAGGACCTTTATTCTGAAAATCACAGGATGCTGTGCAAAAACTGAAGTTTTGACTTCAGTCGTCTTCACTGCAGGTGATAACTATGACAGCCCACCTGCTACCATGATCATGGGCGCCACCCAGTCACCCAACCAATCAGATGGCAACACTGCCTCGAGGCTATCGGAACTGGTCCAGGATCAGGAGCAAGAGGCTCTGTGGAGGAAGGACATCCTGGATCTGCTCACACAGCAGGTCCTGGTCCAGAAGGAGGTTGCCAGGGCTCACGTTGAGGTGGTCCAACTGCTCAGCATGCTGGGAACTCAGGTGGGTTTACTTAAAAAGATAAAGTTTAGTTTAGTTTATCTTCAGTTAGCTAACCCAGCCTGAGCTAAAACTGCACTTTAGCTGAGGTTTACTTAGTTATTGTTTAGCTCAGATTTAGGTTAGCTGATGTTTAGATAACAGTTTAGCTCACATTTAGTTTAGTTATTGTTAAGCTCAAGTTAATTGAGGTTTAGATGAGGCTTGCTTTAGCTGAGGTTTAATTTAGTTTAATTATCGTTTAGCCAAAGTGGTTAAGCTGCTCGTTGTGGTGTGAGATCAGGCCAGAGGTCAGGATTATGTGTGTCACATTTCGGACCGGTGGACAGGTCTGATCTGACATTAGCTAAAGACAAGTCTCATAAACTAGTCTAACCAGAGTTTATGTCCTCAGGGTTCTCAGCAGATCCAGGATCTTCAGAACCTTGCCCGTCACCAGAGTCTGCTGGTTGAAAACCACCAGGCTTTACTGCTGCAGGTGTCCCGCATCACCACCCAGCTGCAGGACCTCACCAGGAAACCCGCGGCACCGCCCATCACGGCTCCCAGCCAATGAAAAGCTCTGATTCTCAGCAGTCAGCTAATCAGACGCTCTGTTTGTACTGATAGCAAAATGTGTCCTAACCAGCCAATGAGGTTGAATCATTCTCAGGGTTGATAGCAGCTGACCAGAGAGACTGCTGTTAACTGGTTAACTACTAACCTGATAATTTAAATGAGTGATAATGAAACAAATTGGTAATCTATAATCAATGACTGAATCATAAAATCAATAGTAGTGACCAGCTGTGGTGTAGCTTCTTCTTTTGTTGTAATTCCAGTTGTTTTATTTTAAATAAACGTTCATGTTTCATCAAATGGTTTCTGTGTATTATCTTGTAGTACACTGAATAGTACACTGAGTACTCATGTATGTCAGTAGTACTCACATAGTCATATAGTCTCTAATGAACGTCAGTGGACCACTGGTTCTGGTTCTGGTTTTACCTTTTGGGTAACTGGTCCAGTGTTGCTTCTTCCTGTCATTTCAGTTATCTCATCCCATAATATTCAGTTATACATGCTGTTGTTGTTGAACTGGTTCACTGTTTGTTGGTTCCAGGTCCTCCTGATCCTCCCTCCATCCGTCTGAACTCGGTCCAACTGCTGAACCAGACTGAGGTGGTTCTGACAGCCGGCTCTGCTTTCATCCTCAGTTGCCATGGTAACCTCTCGGTCCATTGGACCACCACCGCATACAGTCTGCTCTGGGACCAGCTGCTAGACCTGGTGGAGGTCCGGAAATCCAACCCCAGACACACTGGAACGTACCGCTGTGGGTACACCAACCAGAGTCTGGACCACCTGCACACGTGGATACACCTTTATGTCACAAGTGAGTTCAGCTCTATGAGCAGTTAACTCTAACCCTCTACACCTGCATAGTCCTGTAGACTGCCAGAGCCACACAGGTGATGACCACACTGGGAGCTGATCGACCAATCAGGAGTGAGCAAGTCTACCCTGAGCCGGACCATGACACCAGTGTGGGACTGGATAAAAGATAATAGATAAAAGTCTCATAAAATACATTTGAACAGACCAACATTGATGTACTCAGAGTAATCGGCTGCATTCATGTTGGAATAAAAGCACTATCTCCGGAGGAAGGTGCATTCAGGCATTCACAATGCTTCATATACTGTATCTAGATTTTTGACGGCGTACGCCAGCTCAGTGTGGAAGTCTTAGTACATGAGGCTCCTGGTCTTTCTGAACCTGCAGAATCCTTTTGACTAATAAAATGGATCTGGTAACTCTGGACCTGGGGCCTCAGACTTGTGTGGATTCCATACTGAGTGTTGGCGTTTTGAACTCAGGATGTATGAAACAGTGCGAACACCTGAATCCACTCTCCCTCCATTGATACATCCTATTAAGGTGGAAGTGAGTGCACATGTAGGAGTTGTGGACTCCTCCCTCACCAAATCCGCGTATTAATATGTAGATTGATTTAAAAAGGCTTTACAGTGGAGCTCTCCTCTCCACCATCACTACCATAGCTAAAATCGAGATGAGAATCTTCAGGGCAAACTGTGCTTCAATGTTGGTCTGTTCAAATGTATTTTGTGAGATTTTATCTACCTGGCTGACATAAGGAGGATCCAGTCCAACACAGGTGTCATGGTCCGGCTCAGGGTCGACTGGCTCACTCCTGATTGGTCGACCATCCGCAGTGTGATCAGCACCTGTGTGGCTTTGGCAGCTCCAGGCTCCTCCTGTGGTGCTCTAAGGCCGCTTACAGCTCCTCACAGCTGTTTACCGACTAGTGACAGTTTGCCAGCATCCTCTCTGAATGTCGCCAACGGACCAAAAGCATCATAGCAAGGAGTACATCAGTCAATGAAGCTGTATGGAGCAGCTCCAGTTTCCACCCTCATTTCACTGTTGATACATCAGAACATGAGCGTGGATGCTGGAGGAGCTACTTTGATATGTAAGGCCCCTGGTCGCTCTGAACCTGCAGACCATTTCTAAACTCATCTGCTGCTGTTTTCCATGATGCTCCTCTCCCAGACCCAGCCGACCCCTCCAGTGTGTTCGTGACGCCTCACAGCTCCCCTGTCATCAAGGAGGGCCAGGACTTCCTGGTCAGGTGTCTGCTGACCGACCCGTCTGTCACTAACCTCACCGTCCAGTCAGAGGACTCCACTGGGGGGGAGGGCCGGAGCCTTCCCCCGGGGATGAATGTGACTTTTGATCCCCAGAGAGGAGCACTGATCAGAAATGTGCAGAAGTCATTTAAAGGACGCTACATTTGTTCAGGCTGGAAAAACGGGACAAGGTTCAGGTCCAAACCAGTCTACCTGACAGTGGTCCCAAGTAAGTCCTGTTTGTCTGTCTGTCTGTCGACCTATCTCTCTGTCTCTTTACCTGTCTGTTTGTCTGTCTGTCCAGCTGTCTGTCTGTCTCTTTACCTGTGTGTCTGTTGACCTTTAATCTGTCTACCTGTCTGTCTGCAGGGCTTCGTCACCCCCCCTTCCTGTCTGTCAGTCAAGATGAACTGGTCCGTCTGGAAGGAGAGAACTTTGAGGTCACCTGTCTGACCAGTAATCCCTCCCATTTCTACAATCTCACCTGGACAGACCCTAACTCAAAGGTGAGAGGTCCCCTGTGCATCTGCAGTCCTGAGAGACTTCCTGTCCTGAGACTCAGGCTCAATTCCAACCGTAACCCTACTCACTTCTCTCCTCACTCCTCCTCTGTGACCTCCTTCTTTAGGAGGCTCCCCCATTTTTAAGGGCCGTCCCAAACCTCATAGTGAGGAGGGCTCGTTCTGCCTTAAATAGAGTGTCTGCATCAATGCTCACTAACGAGGCTTTAACAGGAAGTGTGATGGCAAAAGATGAGGAGGAAACAACACATAAATTTAAGTTCCTGCGTGTGTTCAGTTTTTCCCTCACACCTTTGTTGCACTGACAGAAAATAAAACAAAAGGCTCATTTGGAAAGATAAAAACGAGAAAACTATCAGATCTTCCTCTCTGCTGACATTTGATTTTTCAGCCCTGGATCCTCAAAATTTAGGAACAGCTGGCAGCAAATTTCATCTGGCTTCATAGTTTGATTGGAGATGTCAGATGGTCCTGAGGTTGAAAGACTGGTGGAATCACTGAAAATGATTTGAGGTATAATGTTGCTCCTCCTGCACAGGAGGCGTATTTCTATTGCCATGGTGATGAGGGCTTTCATTTTCAGGTGGAGTGAGGAAGGCGTCAGTATCTTCAGTTTCAGTGCCCTCCACATGACTTAATTTGGAGTGATACTTGGTGGTGAAGGGTAGTGTGGGTTTGGTACTGAGCCTCAGTTTGTTTTGTTCCAGGTGTTGAAGGCGACGCTCAGCCATAACCACAGGAACAACCACCTCTACATCAACAGCACTCTGAGCATCTCTGCTGTCAGTCTGACGCACAGCGGAACCTATACCTGCACCGCTGTGAACGAGGCTGGAGTTGCCACAGCAACCACACACCTGAGGGTTCTGGGTAAGTTTAGTAGAAACATAAGATAATAACAAGACAGTATGTTCAGAATAAAAACATTTTAGGAGCTAGATATAATATGGAACAAGCTAATGCGCTAAAGAGCAAATAAGCTAGTCTTTGAGATTGTAACATGATAGTTACTCTCTCTTTTTCCTCATCAGATGGCCCCTACCTGAGGATCTACCTATGGCTAATGCAGCAAGCTAACCCTAACACCAACATCATAGAGGTCAATGAGGACCTGGCTGCTAATGCTAGCAGCATGGTGATGGAGGTGCAAAGGGAGCTGGAAGCTAACATTAGCGACGGTTCCCTGGAAGTGAACAAAGAACTAATTGTTAACGTTAGCACCAAAGGAGTGTCTGTTAATCAGGATAGCAGTGTTAACATTAGCGGCATTAGCATGGTGAAGGTGTATGAAGGTCAAGATGTGATAGTCACCTTTGTTATGGAGGCATATCCTCCAATCAGCAACCAGCACTGGACGACAACAGCACATGTCAAAAGTAAGGTCTACCAGGAGAGCTTCATCGTAAACGGCTACAGGTTAGCATGCTAACAACTACAGGCTGAGAGTCCTCTTATTAACAATACCAAATTGTTAAGGTGGTATTGTTAGTGTAGGTAAGGTGGTGTTTTTCACGCTGCAGGTCAGAGGCCAACTTGCTGCTCCGGCGAGTCCGTCAGGAGGATCGAGGTCGATACTCGTTCCATTTTGCAAACTCATTCTTCAACGGCTCGCAGAACATTGACCTCCGAATTTATCGTAAGAAACTTATTGTCCTCACTCCTCTCCACCTCTCCTCTTCTCCTCTTCCTCTCCTTCTCTCCTCCTCTCATCCTCTTCATGTTGATCATGGTTGGATCATTAAACAGTTCCTCATATTGTATTAAAGCTCATTGTTGTTTGTTATAGATTATTATTGCTGTTTATTTTTCCAGGTTCCCCCAGTGTGTTCATCAGTGTGGAGAATGACTCTCTGACCTGCACTAGCTCTGGATATCCTCCACCCACAGTCCTCTGGTTCACCTGTCCAGGTGTCCACAACACGTAAGTATACAAAAATAACGCTTGTTCTTAATGTTGAGAAAACAAACAAACAAAATGTGTTGTGGTTGCCATGGAGATCCAGAGAGGGGAGCAGCATCTCCGGGTCCTTCAGGTCCCCCAGGGTCTTCAGGTCCAGCAGCACCTTCAGGGCGTTCATGTCCTAAATAAAAATAGAAAGTACTGAACAATAAAATGAGCTGATATTCAGAAGCAGCAAATATCCCTTCACCTCCTCCTCTTTGTCCTCCTCCTCTTCCTCCGTTTACAAAGTATAACTTTATTAGTAGGTCTCCCTGCTGTCAGCTCTGTGTGCGAGGATCACAGTATCCAGTGTTTCTCTGTTTATACCAAATGAGCTGCTGCAGAGTGAGCTCTGAAGGTGTGATAAATTTGCCAACAGGATGAAAACTGTAAATTTGGGTTCTCCCCTCCTCTTTCCTCCTCTTTTCCTCCCCCTCTTCAGGTGTGCTGATGCTGCCCACCATCAGCTTCCTCCAGGTGACTCGATCTCTCAGGATGAGAAAGTGAAGAGTCAGCTGACCCTCCCTCAGTCACCTCTTGATGACGTCACTGTGGAGTGTGTGGCCTTCAGCCAAATGGGAGAGTCTCGTGACGTCTTTATTCCTCGTAGGCATCACAGTAAATTATTATTATTATTATTGTTATTGGCCGCGTTTCCCAGATTCAGTTAAGATGCTCTTAGCGTTAAGAGCATCTTAGGAATGAAAGATTGAGCTGAACCACTCTTAACAGTCTTCTTAGTGACCGATCACTCACCGATCCAGCCGCGACAGGCAAATTGATCTTACACTAAGCCAGGAGTTATTAAAGTATATATATTTCGATTTTATACTTCAGATTTATATTATTTAGCTTTAAGTGGTGACAGAAAATAATGAATTTCATTCTTCAGGAAAACATGTCCTTACTGTGCATATGACAAAAAACACTTTGAATCTTTAATTTATGTTTTATGAAGGCTCTGTGGGCTCAAAGCTGTGGCACAAGCGATGCACTGAAATCTGGCAGAGGAAAAATAACAATAATAACAAAATTTGTAACGTTAGGAGGAATAACAAGTGTGAATCATGGCTGTCATTTATCATAATTTGTCTGCATATTCCACATCTGCATGTCCATATGAGAATGTTTACCACACCAAAAAATGTGTCAGGGCGCAAAAAAAAAAAACACATCGACCGTCCAAACCTGTAACATTTCACCGATATCAGGCACTAACATCAGGAGGACATACCTCAGCCTGGAGTTGCAGTGCCTGCTGCGCTGCATTTTTATGCAGTATGAAGCTTCCTGGAGGAGATGACACTGTCCTCAGTGAGCTGCTTGCATGTTTTATAGTTTATAGCTAGAGTTTTCTCTTTTTCTCAGTGTAGATTAATACAGTTTATACATCTGTTTGTGAACTGATCACATAAAGATCATTAGCAGACAACGATCATGTGCACAAGTGGATACAGTGTGGACAGTGCAGGTCCTGAACTTCATTTGTCTTTTCATTTGTCTTTCATATTTTTATTTGAATCAGGTGTCGAAATTAGTGCGTTATTTTAAAATAAAATCCTCATCATTTCTGAGTCTGTCCAAGCTTCTCCCATACTCCACCAGAGAGCATCGTTAAAATATGGATGAAAAGGAAAAGAGAAAAAGAAGTTCTTTTCATAAAAACAGTGTTCCTCGTGAGTCTCTTACAAAGACTGCTGCTTATTTAGTAGTAGTCTTGTTTTTGTGATGCAAATAGCATCAGTGCGTTAGGTAGCAGCGTCTGTGTGACTTGTGTGCTGATTAAATGGTGGCACACCGGAAGTGATCGGCTCAAAGAGCGATCTTAAGAGGGATCCTAAGAAGGACATTAAGAGCACATCTGGGAAACACTCCTATCTTAGCGACCCTTCTTAGCTCACACCTTCTTTACTGCGCTCTTATCTCTAAAGAGCGCTCTATACTGGGAAAAGCAGCCATTGTTGTTATTATTATAAATGTCACTGAATAAAAATGTATTTCTGTGTTTTTCTGCAGGAAAAATCAACCCTTTTTTCAGTCCTGCTCTGATTGGAGCTCTGAGTGCCGCCGCCGGTCTCCTCCTGCTCTTATTGTTTGTCCTGTACAAGTGGAGTCAGGTGTCTTTATTATTAACTTTATTATTTATATATATTGTTCCTACATCTATATGATGTCACTTCAGAAAAAAAGTTTCCTAAAAGCTGAAGAAAAGTATTAACAATAATTACATATATTCAGTATTATAATGTTGCAAAAACAGAACAGATGTTTCCTCCTCTCAGAAACCTAAATATGAGATCCGTTGGAAGATCATTGAGAGCACCGATGGAAACAGCTACACCTTTGTTAACCCTTCCCAGCTGCCGTACAACCTCAAGTGGGAATTTCCTCGAGACAAACTGCGCCTCGGTACACAAACACTTCCACCTACACAACCATCACCTACACTATCACCTACTGTACACTACCACTACATTAAATACTTGAAGATAAATAAAACAGTGACTAAACTGAAAAGTAATTGTTAGAAAGCAGTTTGATGATTAACCCATTTAATCCCAAATTTTTCCCAGACACAAAAATATCCAAATCATGTGTCAGTAGTATCCCTTTGAAACAATCAATCAGAATTTTTAGAAATTTGAAAAATTGTGTTTTATGATCGGTCACAATTGTGACCAGAGGGATACTGTGTTGTATCAACCATTGGACAGACTGAATATAGGTCTATTTGACCTGTGCAGTGTGTTTGGGTGTGTGTGTGTGTGTGTGTGTGTGTATATGTGTGTATGTGTGTGTGTGTGTGTTTGTGCGTGTGCGTGTGTGTGTGTGTGTGTGCGTGTGTCTCTGTGTGTAAAATTAAGTAGAAAGTTAGGTAACAGCAGAAAGTAAGGTAGAAAAATTAGCCTATGTGTATTAGCATGTAGATACAATGGGTTATCCCACCGGTCACTACTGTTGCCAGTGACATGTTTGTAAGTTCTATGACCACATTAAACAAAGCTGGGTAATTGCAAATGCATATATCAATACTAGACACCTTAAACATGATGTGTACCAAAAATCTTTGTCCTATCTCTATGTTAACATCTTTCCTAACCCTTTCTTTGGGTGCTTTCTTGCTGCCATCCTCTTCTCTTGGCACAAACAGGAAGTAAACAGCTCTGGTCATGTGACAATTTACAGTAAACATGCGACACTGCACATATTTCATTGAGACCCTTTATTATTTCAATATTTGCTGGAAATGTATTTATAGATCATTTAGAAATATTTTTATAGCCTTAGAAATTAAACATTTTTTTACGGTCACAATTGTGACCGATGGGATTAATTTCATTTCCAGTTTTCTCAGTTTTCTGTCTCAATGAACTGTTACAAGCTCCATATTATTACTACTAATATTATTACTATTAACATTATTACTGTTAATAGTAACATTATTAATACTGTTGCTGCTAATAGATTTAATTATTTTCTCTCTGTCTGTCAGGTGCTGTTGTGGGTTCAGGCGCATTTGGGAAGGTCGTCGAGGCAACAGCATATGGTCTGGGAACCAGCAACGCCACCCGAGTTGCTGTCAAGATGCTGAAACGTAAGTCCTGGCCTCTTCTTCATCATCATCATCATCATCACAGCTCGTTACCATATCAACTGATGATTCACCTGTTCACCAACAGCAAGCGCTCACTCAGTGGAAAGGGAAGCTCTGATGTCGGAGCTGAAGATCCTTGGCCACCTGGGTTACCATGATAACATCGTCAACCTGTTGGGAGCCTGCACTCGAGGAGGTGATTAGCTGCTGAAAATAGTCTCCAACAATCATTGCTTCCTGCTCCTGATATTTTTTTCAGTCCTGGTCACATGACAGAATGATTAATTGAGAAAACATTTATTCAATCAATTAATCAATCAAAACTTACAGACTCAACGTCCAGATATAAAAAACAAGACATTACGTAAAACACAACTAGAAATTCATGATTAAAAATCATGATAAAAGAAAATAATAACTACTATATACATGTATACACATGCACATGTACATAAACATGTCCAAGCACATATACACACATACATCTACACACATACACGCCTACCCATTAAGACATTATTACATTAGATATTATTACTACATTATTAGTAACTGAAATAATTGTTATCATGAACAAAGTGGTAATTCCACCTTTGACCTCTGACTGCTCTGTTCCTCCATTCAGGCCCCATGTTGATGATTACGGAGTACTGTAGCCATGGTGACCTGCTCAACTTCCTGCGGGCTCACGCTCAGGACTTCATGGCATCCATTTTGAGTGTGGATGAAGTGGAAGGGGAGGCCTTCTACAAGAACATGGCCGCCCAGAACATCAGGCTGAGGAGGTCCGGAGTGTTTAAATTTCTGATGATACTGTTGTTGACGATGATAATATTAGTAATAGTAGTGACAGGATGGCGTCACTATGATGTCACTGTGTGTTGCAGTGACAGTGGGATTTCGTGCTGCTCGGACTATCAGGAGATGCAGCCGGTTCTGAATCCAGGACAGACTCACTTGGGTAAGATCCTGGACTCACCTGTAGTTTTTGTCTCTGAGGTCACACCTGTCTGACGATCTGTTCATCTCTCAGGTGTAGAGGCAACTAGTGTCTCTGTGACTGACCTCATGAGGTTTTCCTACCAGGTGGCTCAGGGTCTGGACTTCTTGTCCACCAAGAATGTAAGACTCATCATGAAGTAGTTCTGGTTTATTTGGAATTGGTCCAAAAAGACACTAATATTATTCTTATTATCATTAAAACCTGTCTACCTGTATGTTCACGTCTCTCTCAGTGTATCCACAGAGACGTGGCAGCGAGGAATGTCTTGCTTACTGATCGTCGTGTTGCAAAGATCTGTGACTTTGGTTTGGCCAGAGATATCCGCAACGATGACAGCTACATCGTTCAGGGAAATGTGAGTCATAAATTGTTTTACTGTTTCCTGTTAGAGAATGATTACCCTCAACTGCCAACAGATGAAATCCAGATAGAATTAAGTCAAACAGACATATTTTTTCCAGGCCCCATCAGCATCAACTGTGACATTATTTTGACAGGCCCGTCTCCCAGTGAAGTGGATGGCTCCAGAGAGCATTTTTCAATGTGTTTACACCGTGCAGAGCGACGTCTGGTCCTACGGAGTTTTACTGTGGGAGATCTTCTCTCTGGGTACATGAAGTACACACTGTGTGTTAGAACTCACAGTGACTGAACCCAAAAGCACGACACAGCACAAAGTATCAATATAAAAATAAAGATTTACAAGAACTGAAGCTCACTCACAAAAAAAAAAAAAAAAAAACCTGACCGACTGACTTATTCACAAACTAGAAAGTGCTTCACATGAAAGGGAACTATCTACACAATATGGACCATGATCTACACGGAAGGATATTCTAAACTAGACAAGGGATGTTACTATATACAAACTAAAGGCCAATTTATAGTACTCCGTAAAGTGCCGTACATAGACACGGAGAGCCCTCTGCGTCGCCGGAGAGCCTCTCCGTCCTCTCCGGGCGCAGGAATTTTTTTTTTTAACTGTCCGTCAAGGGAAGACGGAGACGACAGGGCTGTGATTGGTCCTCTAGCTGCACCCTGCTGTGAAATGCAGCCCCTCTCCCTACACAGAAACAGACAGACAGGTCTCCTCTGCAGCAGCGCGGACAGGACAGGAACTCAAGTATTGATTAGCCTTGTGAAAGGAGAGTCAAACACATTCAACTTGCTCAAAAAATCCATTTAATTCATTTAGTAATTATGGCTAGGGTATATTTCCACAGAACATACCGAAAGGTGTTGGTTTGCGTTCACTGTTATCCGATATTATGTTGAGAAGAAAGAGGAAGAGGACTTTTAAATACTGAAAGCAATCAATGTTTTTCTCTTCTATCTCCCTCACAAATAATTAAATCATAAAATAGTATTTTCCCCTACTTTTATCTGCGATATTAAGGCGAATTGCTTCACTTTCCGAGAGGGTGCATTTCAGCGCAGGGCTGCACAACACGGATCACGACGGAGAAGTGCGAGGGCTCGAGGGGTCTCCGTAGTTATGGAGTCGGATAACGTATTACACAGTCGGAAAAAGTATATTCCAGCCTTAAGGGCGCTTCTGTAGAAGGAAGGATATGAACTAAATACTGAACGATCAAATTAATCAACTCAAAGGAGGGAAAAACCGAGAGACTAACTAAAGGAATAATAAACTGAAAACACTCACAAAAAGTGAGGGAAAAGGCACAGTACGCACTACATCTGACAGA
Organism: Synanceia verrucosa; assembly: GCA_029721515.1. Classification (NCBI taxonomy): domain Eukaryota; kingdom Metazoa; phylum Chordata; class Actinopteri; order Perciformes; family Synanceiidae; genus Synanceia; species Synanceia verrucosa. Next base: position 25,173,126 of record CM056565.1, on the reverse strand, counting down.
CAGGAATGACAACACACACGAAATTAGCAAACAATAACAACTCAAAAAACACAGTCAAGGACACTCACAGCTAAGACAAACCTGACAGACTCTGGACATGGAAGGGCTGGTTGTATGTACGGGGAGTAACAATACGAACTGGCACAGGACTCGGGAAACACAGACATTAAATACATGAGGTAATGGGGAACAGCTGGAGACAATCAGGGGCAGGGAAGACAATCAACCAGACGCAGGAAACACGAGGGCAGGAAGTGATGTGCTGAAACGAGAGGAGAGACAGCTACCTTCAAAATAAGACTAGACATGACAATAACTAATAAACACGGGACAAAAAACACACTTATATATGATGAGACCAGCATGACACTGTGAAGTACACTCTATGAAGTACACACTGTGAAGTATACTATATGAAGTACTCTGGAGCGTTCTGATTGGATGATTGAATGACAGCATCTCCTCTGACTCTACCTGTTCAGGTAAGAGTCCGTACCCCAACGTTGCCGTGGATACCAGCTTCTACAAGATGATCCAAGATGGCCGCCACATGGAGCCACCAGACTTTGCTCCAGCAGAGATGTGAGCAGGCAGACATTTGGTTTTGAATAAAGTTGTTTTGAATATAACAGACACCTGTCCTCTCAGGTATCAGTTGATGACACTCTGTTGGAATTTGGAGCCGACAGACAGACCGACCTTTAAAATGATTGGTCAGCTCATTAACAGGCTCCTCCCCTCGACCAACGACACGCTGCCACATCACAGTGACCAGGTGAGACAGGTGAGAGCTGGGCCATCTGCTGTTTCTGGAAGGCTTCAGTCGTAACGGAACACATCGTCTCCTTCTCTCCACAGGTGTACAAGAACATTGATGAGTGCAGAGAGGAGGAAGAGGAGGAGGTCATTGAAGGAGGCGCTCTGAAGAGAGGAGAAGAGGAGCACGGCCAGAGAGGTGAGGAAACAGTTGTTGCTAAGAGACAGTTTGCCTGCATAAACTTGTTTTGACTCTGCCTCCTTTTGATCCCCTAAGAGTGCCATGACGGCGGCGATGGAGAGGAGGAGCCGATGATGAAGAACATCTACCAGCTGTCCTGAGATTCTCGTCCTATCAAAATGAAATCTTGATTCAAACATTCAGAGGCTTAAAGTTCTCAAACAAACCTTTTATTTACTGAATCACTCAGTGACATCACATCTGAACTCTAGTATTCTACTGATTCTTTGTTCTCTATGAAGCCTTTTTTTCCCCAGCGTCTTTTATTGGCTTTTGCAGATGTATCAAATTGTATTAAAACATTTGATAAATATATTTTTTTCTTTTTTGAAAAACAACAAAAAAAGACAGTGTTAACTGAAGTATTGCTCCATACCCAAACAACTTCAACCCTCAACAAATATTATTAAATAATAATTTTAAAAACAGGACTAGGACCGAAAAGCACTCAGATAGCATAGACCTCCGCCAAGGTGGCGGCAACTTTTTATTTAAAGTTACGCCAAGGAGGTTATGTTTTCACCAGGGCTTGTTTGTTTGTTGGTTTGTTGGTTTGCAAGGTAACTCAAAAATTTATGGATGGATTTTGACAAAATTTTCAGGATTAGCTGTGTCATGTCTGTCAAGTTAAGTGTTTATTACTTTTCAGTTTTGTCTTTTGGTCTTGTCATTTCCTGTTTTATTTTGAAATTAATTGTCTTCCCTTGTGTTTCAGCTTGTCGCTTCCCATCCTCGTGTCTCCCACGTCTGGTGATTGTCAGCCCCGCCTCTGATTGTTTCTAGCTGTTCCCCGTCACCTCGTGTATATATGTCTGTGTCTCCCCCAGTCCTGTGCCAGTACGTCTTGAGTCCATGTCGCCAAGCTACCAGCCATCTTCACATCCACGATCTCGTCATAGCCCTGTGTTCCCTTGTCGTGTGAGCTGTTTGTTATTATTGTTAGTTTTGTTTTCTTTTTTGTCTTCCTTGTTAGGTCTGTCTGTTCCCTTTAGTGTTAGGTGTTTTCCCCCTTAGTTCCTTCGTCACCGTTGGTGATAGTTTTTTGTTAGTGTTAGTTTCTGTAGCCTTCCTCTTAGTTAGTTTTTCCCCTTTTGCCCTTTTAGTTGCCTTTTCCTGCCTTGTGCCTAGCCTTCCTCTTAGTGAGCGCCCTTAGTTAGTTTTTCCCCTTATGCCCTTTTAGTTGCCTTTTCCTGCCTTGTGCCTGCCTTCCTCTTAGTGAGCGCCCTTAGTTAGTTTTTCCCCTTTTGCCCTTTTAGTTGCCTTTTCCTGCCTTTCTTCCTGAGCACTTCCTTTTGTCTAGTTTTCCTCCCTGTACTATTGTTATTTTTTGTTGTAATAAATTACTTTTGTTTGTCACTGGAGTCTTGCATTTGGGTTCATTTCCATGTTTGTGCCACGTTCTAACAGAACGTACTGGCCAACCATGAACCCAGCAGACTCTGGTCAGCTTAGGGAGCTAGTAGTGTCCCATAGCTGTCGGCTAACATGACAGGAGGAGCAGGCCCACGCCCTGAGTCGTGATATTGCCACCCTATACTCTCGTCAGGAGGATTTTCGGCAATCTATGTCAGCCCAGGTTGATGTTTTGGCTAGTAACATGAAGGACTTGTTAGCTTACCTCCATCAACAGCCGTCCGATCCATCCCAGCCTCAGACGGCTAGCTGCCAGGTTTTGCCTGTCGCTCCTCCGCCTATGGTACTTCAAGCACCTCTTCGCCTGGCTCCCCCCGAAAAGTTTGCTGGTGACTCTGAACAGTGTAGACCCTTTTTGGTCCAATGTGAGCTGCATTTTCAGATGAATCCTATGGCGTTTCCCACTACCCAATCACGGTTGGTTTTCATTACTTCTCATCTCACGGGGAGAGCAGCTGTGTGGGCTACTACAGAGTGGGCTCAGGATTCACCATTGTGTTCATCTCCGGAACAGTTTATTGCTGAGCTGCGGCGCGTGTTTGATCACACTAGGCCGGGGCGTCAGGTGGCCCATGCATTAAAGAGACTAACTCAAGGAAGTAGGTCACTAGCGGACTATGCCATTCAGTTCCGCCCGCTGGCTAGGGACAGTGGCTGCGGACAACCGGCTCTGGTAGAAGTGTTTTTGGACGGACTGAACGACCAGATCTACAAGCAGATTGGCCTTCAGGAGTTCCCCGACAACCTGGAGACAGTTATTGAGGTGGCCATTCGCACAGACTGCTGGATCAGGGACCGATGTCACCGGAGAAGAGGAGCTGCCGAACGCGCGGTGGAGGTACGGGAATCGAGTCCAGCTGCTACCCGGGGCCTGGTTCAACAAGCTCTTCCAGCTTCCAGTGAGGTGCCCATGTAGGTGGGACAGACCGGGCTTACTCCCGAGGAGCGCCAGAGATGACTGCAACAGGGTTTGTGCTTCTACTGTGGAGGGTCCGGTCATCGCCTGTCATCGTGTCCGGTAAAGGATCGAGGTTCACCAGTAGGACGGAGGGGACTGGTGAGCCTGCCCACCTCCTCGGAGGGACCTCCATGCCAATTAACCCAGGTAACGATTTCTATTCAGGACCAAGTAAAGATTCTGTCAGTGCTTATTGACTCTGGTGCAGATGAAAGTCTGATGAAGTGGAGGATGGTAAGAGAACTGGGACTCAGTACCACACCACTTCAGCAGCCCCTAGAGGCCAAGGCCCTTAACGGTAGCAGGTTGTTTACCATTTCTCACATCACTGAACCTGTATTACTCACCATTGACAATCACCAAGAGATTATGTGTTTTCATGTGTTTGACTCTGTGCATCATGCTCTGGTGCTAGGTTACCCATGGCTATGTGATCATGGCCCACTTATAGACTGGAAATCAGGGGAGGTGAGGGATTGGTCAACTAAATGTAATGATCGTTGCCTTAAGAGGGATACGCCAGACATAGTGGGGGGGTTAGGAGCGGAAGCTAAACCAAAGGTTTCTGTTCCAGGCATTAACCCCGGTGAGAACTTTGTTGAATTATGTAATGTACCTGTGTGTTATCAAGACTTAAGTCTGGTGTTCCGCAAGGCGAAGGCCACATCGCTTCCTCCTCATCGCGCCTATGACTGTGCTATCGAGTTATGGGAGGGGGCGACTCTGCCTAAGGGTTGGCTGTACTCCATTTCTGGACCTGAGAGAGAGGCCATGGACAATTACATCCAGACGTCCCTGCAGGCTGGCATCATCCGACCGTCCTCGTCTCCCCTGGGGGCAGGCTTCTTCTTCGTTGGTAAGAAGGACGGGTCTCTTCGACCTTGTATAGACTACGTCCCACTCAATGACATTACTATTAAAAACAGATACCCCCTCCCGCTCATGTCTACGGCTTTTGAGCAGCTACAGACAGCTAAGGTGTTCACTAAGCTCGATCTGCGTAACGCTTACCACCTCGTACGCATATGGGAGGGGGATGAGTGGAAGACAGGGTTTAACACTCCTACCGTACACTATGAATATCTTGTCATGCCGTTTGGTCTCTGTAATGCTCCTGGAGTTTTTCAGAACTTTGTAAATGATGTATTGAGAGAGTATCTAAATCGTTTTGTGTTTGTTTACCTAGACGATATTCTCATTTTTTTCCCCTGACCAAGTCTCTCATGTACAACATGTTCATCAAGTCTTGTCTAAGCTGCTAGAACACCAGTTCTATGTGAAAGCAGAGCAATGTGAGTTCCGTGCCGAGTCAGTATCATTCCTGGGCTTCATCATAGCCTCTGGAGCGGTACAGATGGATCCGGCTAAAGTGAAGGCAGTGGCAGAGTGGCCAGTTCCGAATAACCGGAAAAAGCTTCAGCAATTCCTTGGATTTGCAAACTTTATTCGGAACTATAGTGCCATAGCAGCACCCCTGCATACATTAACCTCTCCTCAGTCTTCCTTCCAGTGGGATTCCGCAGCAGATGCAGCCTTTCAGCAACTCAAGTCAAGATTCACCACGGCTCCTATTCTCATCCACCCTGACACCTCTAAGCAGTTTGTAGTAGAGGTGGACGCTTCTGACGTGGGCATAGGGGCGGTCCTCTCACAAAGATCAGCGGAGGACAGCAAGATGCATCCCTGCGCTTTCTTATCCAAGAAGCTGTCAAAGGCTGAAAGAAACTATGACGTGGGCAACCGTGAGTTGTTAGCGGTCAAGGTGGTTTTGGAGGAGTGGCGTCACTGGCTGGAGGGGCTCAGGAGCCGTTTCTGGTTTGGAGCGATCACAAAAACCTTGAGTATATTCGTCATGCCAAGAGATTACACTCACGTCAAGCGAGATGGTCATTGTTCTTCAACAGATTTAACTTTTCCCTGTCTTACAGGCCCGGGACTCAGAATACTAAGCCTGACGCCCTCTCGCGGCTGTATAATCCCGAGCCTACTGCCAAGTTGCCTGAACCCATCCTACCGCGTCACTATGTGGTAGGAGCAGTATCCTGGCGGATAGTAAATGAGGTCAAGCAAGCCAATGGGGATAACCTGCCACCTGCTGGTTGCCCGCCCAACCGGCTGTTTGTGCCAGAGGGGCTTAGGCCCCAAGTGGTACATTTGGCTCACACATCTCGCCTCACATGTCACCCTGGGGTTAAACGCACTGTCTTTTTCATCCGTCAACAGTTTTGGTGGCCAGCCATGGAGGCTGGCGTCAGAGAGTATGTGGAGGCGTGCCCAGTGTGTGCTAGGAGTAAATCATCAGCGCAGGCGGGTCTCCTACATCCACTCCCCATCCCCAGTAGGCCTTAGGCGGAGATTGCCTTAGACTTCGTCACTGGACTGCCCACATCCAAAGGTAACACCACTGTTCTTACAGTGGTGGACAGGTTCTCAAAAATGACTCACTTCATCGCCATGCCCAAGTTGCCGTCTGCTAAAGAGATGGCCGAAGTCATGTTTAACAGAGTTTTTAGTATCCATGGTTTTCCCAAGGACATTGTTTCAGACAGAGGCCCCCAGTTTGTGTCGAGATTCTAGAGGGAGCTGTGTGGACTCATTGGTGCGACTGTTAGCCTATCCTCTGGCTACCACCCACAGTCTAACGGCCAGACGGAGCGACTAAACCAGGTACTGGGGACCTGCCTGCGCTGCCTCATCGCTCAGAATCCCACCTCCTGGAGCAAGTTACTTCCGTGGGTGGAATACGCCTACAACTCTCTCCCCTCTGCAGCTACTGGGATCTCTCCATTTCATTGTGTCTATGGTTACCAGCCCCCAGCATTTCCGGATCAGGAGAGGGAGGTTTCAGTGCCTTCGACTCACGCACTGGTTCGGCGGGCACATCCAGTGTGGGAGGCCACCCGACGTGTCCTCCAACGCAGCGCGGCCAGGATGAAGAACCGCTGGAGGAGGCCTTACTAATGCAGTCAGAGAGTATGGCTCTCCACCCGTGACCTGCCTATACGGGCGACCACCAGGAAGCTTGCCCATAGGTTCATCGGGCCGTACCTCATCACTAAGGTGGTGAATCCGGCCTCTGTCCGGCTACGCCTTCCCCACTCCCTCAAGGTTCATCCCACGTTTCATGTCAGAGTGAAGCCAGAGAAAGTCAGTCTGCTGGTTCCCGCTTCCCGAACCAGAAGGCATCCTGAGATTCCTGGGCCGTCTAGCGACGACCCTTGAGGGGGAGGGGGGACTGTCATGTCTGTCAAGTTAAGTCTTTATTACTTTTCAGTTTTGTTGTAATAAATTACTTTTGTTTGTCATTGGAGTCTTGCATTTGGGTTCATTTCCATGTTTGTGCCACATTCTAACAAGCAGGAAGTAGCCTAACTTAAAACTGATTAATTTTTGGTGGTGATCGGATCCGATTCAACATCACCACCAAAAATTAACCAGTTTTAAGTTAGGCCACTCCTGACCAATCATGAAAATGTTGTCAAAATCTAAAACTTTTTGAGCTGTTTTGCAAACCAACAAACAAATAAACAAACCCTGGTGAAAACATGACTTCCTTGGCGGAGGTAATAAACAAGAAAAAAAACAACATAAGAGAAACAAAGGCAGTCAAGTAATAGTAACTGCAATAGAGATAACAGACATCCCGAGTCAAATTAGTGACATGTAATTCTCATCCATCCATTCATTCTCTTCCCCTTATCTGGGGTCGGGTCATGGGGGGGCTGGAGCCTATCCCAGCTGTCTCAGAGACAGAAAACCACTCATTTAATGTAAAATGGAGGAAAAGCTGTGACAGGTGTCACCTGTCAGGTGAGTGTAGGGGGCAGGGCCACGATAAAGTAGATTACACGTTTACTGCTACTGGACTTCAGACGTTGATAAAATAAAAACACAGCAAGAAATGTTTAAACAGGTGTGCTCATTAATGTGCCATTCAAACATCTGAATGAATTATAGATTTTATTGATTATGTGAGAATAATTTAACAATTAATCGACATGTGAAGCCATTCATTTCTGAGGTTTTGGATTCTTCCTGAATCGTCATAGTTTTAATGTAATTCAGAATGTATGCATTTATTATTCATAAAGTCATACTGTATATTGTATTCTTATCTTAAAGTATTTTAAAGTATTTTACAAAATGAGTAGCGTCAGCAGTCTGATCAATGATTGTTAGCTGCTGTGTTGATAATGAGTCATTAGTCATTTTCAGATCAATAAAAGCTGATCACAGATCAGATCCAGAGTCACAGAGGAGGCAGTGTACAGGTGAGAATCAGCAGACCTGAAGTCTGCAGTAGGTGAGACAGATGAGCCCTAACCCTCAACCCCTGAAATAATTTTTAGAGTGAAGTGATTTTACTGATTATAGCTCTACATATTGTGTTAGCCTGTAGATTGATTGATTGACTGATTGATTGTTTAATTGATTGATTGACAGATTGATTGACAGATTGATCAGAATGAAGCACAGTCTATCGTCTCTGGAGTTTCTCCTCTCAGTTGTGTCGTCTCTTCTGCTCTGCTGCTGCATCGGACTGATCGTAGTTTCATGGCTCTCCCTGAAGCCTGAAGGTGAGCCAGGTGCTTTAAATAAACTGATATTATTGATTATTGTTTACTGAGTGTGCTGCTGGTGTCTGTGTGCCAAGGTGAGCCGGTGGTACTGAGCGGGCAGATGTCGATCATAGAGGGAGCAGTCTTCTCTGAGGAGCTGAGGAACTCCAGCACTCTGCACTTTAAGTCTCTGGCCTATGATGTCCAGCGCCTGGTGAGACAAGTGGCTTTTATTTTGAAGTACACACTATGAAACTATAAAATACACACTAAGTACACACTGCCTCTGACAAATATTGTGACATCACCTGAATACAGTCTGCTCTGTGATTGGTCGACAGGTGTCGGAGGCATTCAGGTGCAGCGAACTCAGACTGAACTTCAAGTCCTGTCAGGTTTTATCTTTCAGGTTCGATATCTAAACAATCACATCATTGATCACTTGACTAACTAACATACTGACTAACTGATTGATTGATTGATTGATTGATTGATTGATTGATTGATCAGTCATGACAGTTCTGATCAATGTATTTATCAGCTGATTTTTGATTTGTGTATCCTCAGTCCTGGCAGTGTGGTGGTGACCTTTGACCTCGGGTTCAATCAGCTGATCGATGTGAAGGAGGCAGAGCTGCAGCTGGAGGCAGGGCTTCAGGGAGCCATGAGCACAGGATTGGTGGTCGACAGAAACAGCATCCAGATCAGAGGTGACTGAGGTCACTGAGAGATTAGATCAAATCAGATTAGACAGATTAGATTATAAGATTCAACTTTGTTGATTATTTACATAGATACAGGTACATATGTCGGCATGGTGGTGTAGGGGCTAGCACTGTTCTGTGTGGAGTTTGTATGTTCTCTTCATGTCTGCATGGGTTGTCTCTAACCTACGACCCTGAAGTTGCAAGGCGACTACTCTACCTGCTGCCCCAGATCAGATTAAATTAGATTAGATTAGATTAGTTTAGATAAGGACAGATCAGAATTGACAGACTCTCATGTCTTCATGTAGAGAAACAAGACGAGACAACAGCTACTGTGACGAGCATCACACCTACAGCAGGTGAGACTCTATTTAAATTCTATTCAGACTCTCTTTAGACTTGTTGTAATCCAAGGCTCAGATCTCTGTTTTGTTAATATTTACATCTGTGGAGCCATAACCCTAACTAATTTTGTTCCCTATTCCTAACTTCCTAATTTCCGTGTGAAGTTTCCTGTGAAGATGGAACTTTATTTTGAAAAGACTGGAGAGGATATACTCTGAATTAGAATAAGTTATTTCACTGATTGATCAGTGTTTTTGATCAATCAGAATACAGTGATGGTTTCACAGCGGTTGATACAGATCAAAGCGAAGAATTAAATGACTGAAGCTGCTGGTCACATGATCACTCTTTTGCATCACAGCAACATGTCCTCCTCATCAGACATCATGTGCCGATCGATCGATGTGTGTTCTGATTGATCGGTTCTGTGATGGAGTCAAGGACTGTCCTGATGCCTCTGATGAGGATGTAATTCGTTGTGGTCAGTGGTCACAAAAATCAGATTCATAACTCATGTTGGCAACAGATGTTTGATTATAAATGAATTAATCATAACACTAATCATCCCGTCTCCATAGCAACGACGTGTGATGGACAGTTCATGCTAACGAATCCGACAGGTTCGTTCAGTTCATCAGGTACCTCAGAAACATACAACAGCAGCAGCTTCTGTCGTTGGATCATCAGGTACAACATCACATCACTGTACAAAGCAACACCATACACTGCAACACCATACAGTACAGCACTGTACACTCTCTAAACTTTGCACCGTCGGATGAGGGCGTGAGCCGATTGGACAGCAACCTCTCATTCCACATCCTAAGTGGCTGGTATCCATATGCGCACTGGAAGGGGAAGAGGCCCATTGTGAAGTTCCACCTTAATTTGTGCAGTTTCCCCACTTGAAAGGGATGTACACGTCTATGCAGAGTTCAAACTGGATTCCACTCAATAGACCACACAGTATTCCTGCAGTATTCTCTCTTCCATTTATTTCCAGATTAATGGTTGACAGACTTGGTCATGAGCAGGTGAAAACCTTAAATAACAGACCCACAAATTAAAAGAAATATTACTGTACATGTAAATAAAATTTACTTTTCCAGCACAAAAACGACAGAGATATACACATAGAAACCCACTGTGCTTAAATAAACCTTTATGGGCAAATAGACTGACCCTCTAATCCTAAATAATAATAAGATGTAATAATATGTGTACAAAATTACACACCCATATATGTGTCCATGCTGTAATAATGCACCATTTTAACTTATTGTTTACAACCCAAACAGTCTTTAACATCTGCATTTTAACTTCTTCCTTCCTCTATTTCTCATTGATACTTCTTTAAACACAAATCAAAATACATGAAATCACGAATTGGCTTTTTAACTCGCCTACTTTTATGCACTATATATGGTTCTACTGACGGCCTTAATATAATAAATCACTTAATGCTTCTGGCATAAAGTACTTCACCATATACATCAGCAAATAACATTTGAATTGGAACCAACAGCAAACAAGGTAAGTAAATGATCTAAGCCACATGTAACTCTGGCAGCTGACTCAGTGGCTAAGCTAACGTTGACCGTTAGCATTGGTAGCGCAAACATTTGTGGAGCAGAAAACCTTCCCCTCAAGACGGTCTGTGATTTAAACATTTGCCGTCTTACCGGCTGCCTCTCTGCTTGTTCATAAAGTCTCCAATTCCTCACAGGCTTGCCACGGGCGGGTCATTGGCTGGTAGTTTCCTTCACACCGGACTTTTTACTCTGTCTCGTTCATTGACTCACGTTCATTACTCAGCAGATGCCGGCCGCAGTGTGATGCTTTTAATAGCCCGTGCGATCACACACCCTGGTCGCAATGGTTCCTTCTGGTTTCAGGTAGATTTGTGGCTGTTTATTTTCCATTTAGTTTTTTTTTTCTCCCAGTTTGACTTTACACCAATTGTCGAAGATGTTGATTGCGTACTCTATCCACATCAGCTGCATGCTCCAGTTGGTCAGAGGGAACACCTCAGGCAGGTCTCCAGCTCCTGGTTTAGTCTCTCCATCTGTCTGCTGGATTGAGGATGGTATTCAGATGTCAGGCTGGTAGTGGCACCATGAACTGGGGACCTCTGTCTGAAGCCACGTCCCTCGGAAAACCATGCAGATGAAAGACATGGGAGAGCATGGCCTCCACTGTTACCTTGGCAGAGGGAGGTTTGGGTGGTGGCACAAAATGAACTATTTTTGAGAATCTCTCTACAATGAGTATAATAGTGTTACCCTCTGATGTGGGAAGACAGCCACCAAAACCTTTGTTTCACAACATACAATGTCCGCTTAATGCCAGGAGGATAGATGAGCCGGGAAGTGTGGGGACATTCAGTTGGTACAAGGTTAAGAGAAGGCCAAGATGCCACTCCCACCATCTGGCCTGATGGAAAGATGGGGTCCGGTGTCTTGATAGCTGGCTCGGGGTCATATAAACAGGAAAGAGCATCCGGTCTGATGTTGGGTGACCCAGTGTGATATGACAGCATACAGTCAAACCTGTTTAGATACAGTGATGATCTAGCCTATTTATTGTTAACTTTCTTGGATTTCCTAATGTTCTTATGGTCAGTCACTAACAAGGGTTGCTCTGCCCCTTCCAGTGACACTACTACCGAAGGTGTTTTGACAGCAAGTAGTTTTTTGTTGCTCACATCGTAATTAATCTCAGTGGAGGTATACCAAAGCGCAAGTATAAGCTTTAGTATTAAAGTATAAGTTTAAGTCTTTGTATAAATGTAGTCTTGGACTTCTTTATACTCTTTATTATAAGCCAAGTATGCTTCACCATATATATATATATATATATATATATATTGCCAAAAGTATTCGCTCACCTGCCTTGACTCGCATATGAACTTAAGTGACATCCCATTCCTAATCCATGGGGTTCAGTATGACGTCGGTCCACCCTTTGCAGCTATAACAGCTTCAACTCTTCTGAGAAGGCTGTCCACAAGGTTTAGGAATGTGTTTATGGGAATTTTGACCATTCTTCCAGAAGTGTATTTGTGAGGTCACACACTGATGTTGGACGAGAAGGCCTGGCTCTCAGTCTCTGCTCTAATTCATCCCATCGGGTTGAGGTCAGGACTCTGTGCAGGCCAGTCAAGTTCATCCACACCAGACTCTGTCATCCATGTCTTTATGGACCTTGCTTTGTGCACTGGTGCACAGTCATGTTGGAAGAGGAAGGGGCCAGCTCCAAACTGTTCCCACAAAGGTGGGAGCATGGAATTGTCCAAAATGTCTTGGTATGCTGAAGCATTCAGAGTTCCTTTCACTGGAACTAAGGGGCCAAGCCCAGCTCCTGAAAAACAACCCCACACCATAATCCCCCCTCCACCAAACTTTACACTTGGCACAATGCAGTCCGACAAGTATCGTTCTCCTGGCAACCGCCAAACGCAGACTCATCTATCAGATTGCCAGATGGAGAAGCATGATTCATCCCTCCAGAGAACGAGTCTCCACTGCTCTAGAGTCTAGTGACAGCGTGCGTTACACCACTGCATCCGACGCTTTGCATTGCACTTGGTGATGTATGGCTTGGATGCAGCTGCTCGGCCATGGAAAGCAATTCCATGAAGCTCTCTGTACACTGTTCTTGAGCTAATCTGAAGGCTGCATGAAGTTTGGAGGTCTGTAGTGATTGACTCTGCAGAAAGTTGGCGACCTCTTCACACTATGTGCCTCAGCATCCACTGACCCCACTCCATCAGTTTACGTGGTCTATCACTTCGTGGCTGTGTTGCTGTCGTTCCCAAACACTTCCACATTCTTATAATACAGCTGACAGTTGACTGTGTAATATTTAGGAGCGAGGAAATTTCACGACTGGATTTGTTGCACAGGTGGCATCCTATCACAGTTCCACACTGGAATTCACTGAGCTCCTGAGAGCGACCCATTCTTTCACAAATGTTTGTAAAAGCAGTCTGCATGCCTAGGTGCTTGATTTTATACACCTGTGGCCATGGAAGTGATTTGTATATGGTCTCATCAACCATAAAGATGAGACTAACTACAGGAAGGAGGTGAACCAGCTGGTCACATGGTGCAGGGACAACAATCCCCTTCTCAATGTGGAGAAAAAAAGGAGATAGTCATCAACTTCAGGAGATAACACATCCTCAACCCCCAGCCTCTCACCATCAATGGTGCCGCAGTGGAGCAGGTCAAGAATTGTTCCACCAAATTCCTGGGGGTGAACGTCTCTGATCCTGGCTGGACCAACAACACCACAGCACTAAACAAGAAAACCCAGCAATGCCTCCACTTCCTCCATTGTTCATCATTCAGATTGAGAGTTTATCATAGTGAAACCTGATTTTTTTTCCAGGGTCAGTCCAGGACTTTGTGTTCAGATTAGCTTCCAGCAGTTTGAAACAGAAGATGCCGTCGACAGTCTGAAGCTGTATGAAAATGTGGGGGCAGAAAAACACCTGACAGGTAAATGCGATGGGTGTGTTGTAGCTCAGCTGGAGCAGCTGAGCACACTTTAACTTTTCATTTGATTGGCAGCTGAGCTTTCAGGCCCCACCCCCCCAGAGACCATTTGGCTGCTAACCCACCAATCAACTGTGGAGTTCATCTCTAATGACGTCAACAATCTGTCAGGGTTCAACGCCACCTACAGCACTGCTGACCTCACCGGCCTTTCCAGTAAGGCAGAGCTGATCTGACCAGAATACTGTGAACACACCTGTACACTTTCTGCACCTGTACCTGTCCTCTACCTGTCCCTGTCCCTTTACCTGTACCGGTACCTGTGTGCCTATTCAGACCAGGAGAAGCTGGCATGTACGTTTGAGCATGGCATGTGTTTCTGGAGGCAGCAAGATGATGACGACGGAGAATGGATCAGGACCAGCGGCTCCACGTTCCCACCGCTGAGCGGCCCAAGCTTCGACCACACCCTGAGCAACAGCTCAGGTGAGTTCAACATAGCTACTTAACACACCACAAAGTAATGACCTGGGGGGTGTGCCAGAAAGCAGGTTAAGTGAAAACTCTGAAAACCCTGAAATGAGGGAAACTCTGGGTTTTCAGTTCCAGAAAGAGATGTCAGTAAAACTCTGAGTAAATCACCATGACAACTGACTCTGTGAAGCTAACCTGCTCACTGGCAGGTTTTCTGTCAGAAACCCAGAGTTTATCCTGTCTCCTCCTACTGCAGAGCCTCAAGCAGCTTCCATGGTGTCTGTATGGAGGAAATCTGACAGACATAAAGGCACAATTAAATTCAAGGGGGTCTGATAGGAAGCCCTCTGCTCTCACCGACTGCACACGGCCAGAGCAATAGCTACAAAACCATGCTGAATCTGAGAGTCCTGCATCTCTAAGCCTTGCAAGTAAAAGAGTATGGTCCACTGAGTCAAAGGCTTTTTGCTAAGTCGATGAAAACTGCAACACAATATTCTTTTCTGTCAATGGCACATATGATGTCATTGAGTACCTTCATCGTTGCAGAGACACAGCTGTGGCAAGATGGAAATAGGTCTGTACCAATTTAAATCTAGTTTGTCACCTCCTTTAAAAGCTGCTAGCCTCAAGAAGAAGGGGTCTAAGTCATCCAGACCAGCTGATTTATGAGAGTCAAGTTTAAGGAGCTCCTTAAGTACTTCAGACTCCTGGACTGGCTGTAGTGAGAGGAGATTACTTGGATGAATGGAGGGTTCTAGATTGATGACGGAGGTAGTACCAGCAGGAGATTCAGCTGTAGAGGCATGACCTGAATTGACAAAGTGATTATTGAAACAGCTCGGCTCAGCTTGGCTTTTATCAGTAACAATAATGCCGTCAGATCTAAACGCCAGGATAACCAAGATAGCCCGACTTAATCCCTTATCCTAGTTTTGTGCAACAGGCCCCTGCTTTATACCAACTGATCTCTGATCTGGGACATGAAGCATCAGTTGCCATGGTAATATACCACAGTAGGAAATGACTCAGTGTCACAGGATTCATCCTGCTTCCTGGTACTAAACCTCCAAATTTGAATCCTTAGGAAAAATAAAGGTTTATTTCATGTTATACTGTTGCTGTTGTTGTCGTCGAACAACTGTCAGGTTTCTACATCGTCACTCCTCTGAGTCCTGGCCAATGGCTGAAGAGCTTCAGGATCCACAGTCTCCTTCTGGCTCCACCCACACAGCCCATGTGTCTAGGCTTCTGGTAAACAACAGCAAAATAAGCATGTAAATACCAGCAAAATAATAAATGTAAATAAAAAATCAATAAAATGTCCTCAGGTATCACATGTATGGAGAGGATGTCCACCGCCTCAGGGTTCTGCTCGTTAGTCCAGCAGTTACTGTGGTGTTCCAGAGAGATGGTAACTATGGTGACAACTGGAACTACGGCCAGGTGACCCTCAACCTGACATCAGAAACCACGGTCGGTGACGTCACACAGTCTGTTTACTCAGCTGATCAACAGTCAATCAGTCAGCATGAACTTTGACCTCTGCAGGTAGTGTTTGAAGCTCTGAAGGAAGGAGGGATGAGGAATGACATTGCTCTGGATGACATCACATTGACCTCTGATCCCTGTGGCCCTGCCCCCCCAGAACCAACCAATGTGCCATCTCCAACAACCCCACCCCCTATACCAGGTAACAGACCACAACCCCCATACCAGGTGGCAGACCATACCCCCTGTACCAGGTCCCAGGTCACGATTTTATAGATCTTTAGATACACCTGAATGCACCTGTGATGTGGCTCCATTCCCTCCAGCTGACTGTGGAGGCCCCTTTGACCTCTGGGAGCCAAACTCCACTTTCAACTCACCAAATTATCCACAGTCCTACGGGAACAAGGCTCAATGTGAGTAGGCTCAACCTTTACTTCTGTCATGTATGGCACCAACAAAGGAAAATAAACAGATGAATATTAAAAACATACAAAAATAAGCTAACAAATGTACAGAAAATGACAAGAAGTAAACAAACGCCTCATCATGTTTCCTTACCCATGATCCTCTGCTGCCACAGGTCTGTGGACTCTGCATGCCAACGACGGTCGAAACATCTGGCTCCACTTCCTCGACTTTGACGTTGAAGCAACCTATGACATGGTCGAGGTTCGGGATGGGGCGGGGCCAAACTCCACCTTACTGGGTGAGCATGTGTTTTACCCATCATCCCTTTCAGTTTCATCCTTGCCAGGTGTGTGTGTACAGTAGGGATGGATATCTCCACCACTGAGGCCGATTCAATACGCATCTCAATATGCTGCCACAGATACGATTTCAAAAATGATTTGATAACGTTATGACTTAATTGCAAAAGATTTGTTCTGACATGATGTGATCCAGATTTAATATTTGGTAGTTTTTTATGGAACATTATTTATATTACATAATTTATATTAATGTTATGTTCGGGCGGCACAGTGGTATAGTGGTTAGCACTGTCACAGCAAGAAGGTACCGGGTTTGAATCCTGGACACTTGTCCAGGGTGTACCCTGCCTTTCATGTTAAGGCAACCCTATGAGGATAAGCGGTAGATAATGTATGGATGTTACGTGCAGCAGCTTGCTCTCTCGCTTTCGTCCTGCACGGTTTGCCTCCCTCCTCCCCCTGCCTGCTGCGCACCTGAGTGCAATCGGCAGTCAGGTAGGAAGAGGAGGAGGGGATAAGAGGGACAGGGAGTGTAGAGATAAGGACACAGTACACAGCACAGACACCAACAGGTAGTGAGGAGGGTTTTTGTTCCCTCTTTCTTTCTTTTTCGCCCCAGCAGGTTTTTTCCCCCAAGCTTGTTTAGTGTTGACTATAAGTTTAGTTTTTCTTTTAGGCAGTTTAGGGGGGAGACGCTGGGAGTGACAGCCCACTGCATGGTTGGCCCAGTGTCTTCCCTCCTTCTGTTCCTTTTGGCTGGGGCCTCCAGCCGTCTTTTGTTATTTCTTTAGTTTGTTTTTCTTTTTGTTAATACTTTGGGGCTCCAATAAAGCTCGTGGGTAAACTGTTATATTTTGGTGTGGCGTCCTCTTTTATATGTTACAGCCTCCTGCCCCTAGTGAGCCGTGCATGTGTTTGTTTGTATGGAGGCCGTAAAAATTAAGCACTCCTTACTCCAAAGTATGAAGTCAGAATGCGGAGCTCTGATCATCTTAACCTCAGTTAAGTTTCGTGCTCCCAGCTCTTCCAGCTTTACAGACGTACAACAAAACATTCAGCTACTGTTTACGTCAGTAGCAGATAGCATGAAGTCTATGTCTTGTTGGTGAGATTAATCTGACTTTCAGAGGGGTTCTGAGTTAAATTCTGACTTGGAGCTTGGAAATTCTGATATCTGTGTTCAACTGGAACACAACACCTACATTCATACCAGCTTCCATTCGTGCACAAGGAAGCTGTGGTACATTCAGGTCTTTTTCTGCCTCAAAAGCACCACAGAGCAGGAACAGAACATGATATACTAGATTAAAGATGAAATTTACCGATGCAGACGGGTTAGAAGCAACGCATCAAAAACATTCACCTGTTAATTACAACCGATACATCCCAAATTTACCAATGCAGACACACTACATACATTTGCATCAGACCATCAGTATGAATTGATGAATCTCACCATCCCTAGTGTACAGGTGACTTCCTTCTGCTTTTGGTAGTGACTGTATTTTTATTGTCTAGCTGTTCTCACTGGCAGCGATGGCCCCACTCCTGATTTGTTCTCAACAACAAATCACATGACAGTGTGGTTTTTTACGGACAGCTCGGGTCATGGCCGAGGATTCAGAGCCAACTTTACCTCCGGGGTTGACCTGGGGTCACCAGGTGAGCTGAGGGTCAGAGGTCAAGGTTGAGGTTCTAAATGCTGGCATCATTTACCTGTAGTGTTGATTGTTTGTGAGCAGCAGCATGTGCAGTTGGACAGTTCCAGTGTCACACAGGAAGTTGTGTCCATGGTAATGGTCAGTGTGACGGTGAGGTCGACTGTCCGGACGCCTCTGACGAAGCAAACTGTGGTGAGTCAATCAGGTGGAGCTGCTCTAATGATCAATCATTTCACCTCCACCTGACAGGTGTTACACAGGTGTGTGTTTCAGTTATGTTGCAGGTGAACAATGCCAGCCGTCTCCAGTTTCAGCTCATTTCCTCTCTGTTCACTGTATGTGCTGACACCTGGACCTCTCACCTGTCTGACTTCACCTGTCAGTACCTGGGATACAGGTAACTCTCACCTGTTGTTGCAGGTGGGCTCTATTAAAGTCAGGTCCAGACTCAGATGCATTTTTTCCTGACTCTCTGCAGGTCTGGGGAGGCCACACTGCTGCCAGCTCTGCCAGAAGACTCCCCATTTACATCCATCACAGTCACTAGCAATGGAACAGTGGAAACCAGCATCAGGTAATGAAGACCAGAACCAGAATTAGAACCTGAACCAGAACTACAACAGAAGCAGAAGGAGAATCACAGCTGGAACTAGAATCAAAACTCAAATTCAGACTCCTGAATCTGAACCAGACCTCTGAAGTCACATTATGAAGCTCATTTGTTTCTTTTTCTACAGTGAAACCTGCCAGAAAGTTGTTTCCCTGAACTGCGACAACCAGCGTGAGTGCACACCTGTTCACACTGCACACACCTGCATACACCTGTTTGAAACAACACTGTGTGTGTGTGTGTGTGTGTGTGTGTGCGTGCGTGTGTGTGTTGTAGCGTGCGGCATTCGACAGGTGTCAGGTGACTCCAGGCAAACGGACCAATCAGCTGAGAGGAAACCAGGTGAGTCTCAGAGTGAAGCTGGCCTCCTCCTGATTGGATCCTGTGTTTGTCTCACTATAGTTCTCATTTTTTTTTATTTTTTAGGTGAGGTCAGAGTGGTGGGCGGGGCTAATGCAGAGAAGGGGGCGTGGCCATGGATAGTATCTCTGCAGTGGAGGGGGCGTCATGTGTGTGGAGCCTCTCTGATTGGCCGAGAGTGGCTGCTTACCGCTGCACATTGTGTCTACGGGTGGGAACTGTCTCAAAATACAAATAATAATAATAATAATAATAATTATAATAATAATAATAATTGTTCCACAGGAAGAATGTCCACCTTCAGTCGTGGTCGGCCATCTTAGGTCTTCATTCTCAAAGTGATAAAAACTCTTTGGATGTTCAGACTCGACAAGTCGATCGCATCATCATCAACCGATGGTACAACAGACAAACGAAACAGGCTGATGTCGCCATGATGCATCTGCAGCAGCCAATCAACTTCACCCGTCAGTAGCAACACACCTGGTTATTTACTGACATTCAGGTTTTACAGAAGGAATTTTTCAAATGACAGAAAAACTAGATAATAAATCAGTAATTCAGGATTCTTAAAATGAACATTAAAACAAGAGAGAGTGAGGGCTCGTTATAATAATTCTGAGATATTTTGGATTGAATCCATAAAGAAAAATAGCACTAATTACATCCAGGTATTCTATAGATTTGTGATCATGAAGAGCAGCTTCTTGTTGTCATAACGACAGCTCTGCACCAGCACCATACTGAGTGAATTTCTGAGTTTCAAATAATTGTGTCATTTGTAGACAATTTATAGAGTTTATGAATAAAAAAACTGTAAAGTGGAAAATATAAAAAGGTGTAAAAAGAAAAAGTGCAGCTGCTGATGAACAAATGTGTGTTCCAGAGTTCATCCAGCCGCTGTGTTTACCCGCTGAAGGTCACAACCTCACAGCTGAAGGTCACGACCTAACAGGAACCAGGTGTTGGATCGCTGGATGGGGTCGAGATGCTGAGCAGGGTGAGGAATTTATTCACTGGAAAAGATGATATATCAAAAAATGAAATGATGATATATATATAAATATGCATACATTTATAAATATCCAAATACAAAATACAAATACAAAAATGTGACATACAAATAAATAAACAAATTTGTATAAATACGTGAGCATTTGTAAATATATTTTTGAGATTTGAAAATGTGTATGTGGAATCTGTATTTGTGGATCCCTTGTTTGCATTTGTGGATCCCTTGTTTGCTTTTCTCTTGATGATGTAATTTTGAGACATTCCTACCGCACACCACGATTCACAAATAAATACCACTGAATTTGAATACAAATACACCCTCCACTGAACAACCAACAGATGTCAGTGTTGTGCAGCTGGCACCTCTCAGGGTTCTTGCAGTTCAGTCAAGGTACCAAGTTCTGGCTCAGTGGGCAACACTGGGGTCTGTACCTCTGTAAACACCCTAAATATGAGTTTTTGGTCTCAATAGACAGTTTAAATAATGTTTTAATCCATCAGGATGTTCATTTACTCAATTATGGTCTAATATATTGTGGGGCGGCAGTAGCTCAGTCTGTAGTGACTTGGGCTAGTGACTGGTAGCTGGAGAGGTGCCAGTTCCTCCTCCTGGGCACTGCCGAGGTGCCCTTGAGCAAGGCACCGAACCCCCAACTGCTCGGGGCGCCTGGATAAGGGGCAGCCCCCTCACTCTGACACCTCTCCTCCAATGCATGTGCATGTGTTTGTTTCATGACTTGTGTGTGTAATGTGCACCTGAAAAAAAAAAAAAAAAAAAAAAAAAGTTACTAACAGAGTGAAAAAATGTAATTTCCCCTTGAGGGATTAATAAAGGAATTCTTAAAATAACACATGTGGGGCGTGGCTACCATGTGATTGACAGGTCCCTGCTGTCATTACATCCTTAAGGAGTAGCCGCTGGCTATAGCCCACAGCTCGGGCGTGGCTCAACATTGAGCATCAGATGTGTTATGCCTTACCCAATGTGATCCCCTAACCTTAACACTCTAGCCAATAGGAAGGGATGAGGGGTATGAAGATCATGGGGTGCAAATAGGTAGTGAGGATGTTCAAAAGTAGAACTGAGAGGGAGTGCTGGAGAAGGTGGAAGTTAAGTTGAGGAACTGGTGGCTACCCCAGCTGTCCTGCAGGGCCACCTCCTCATGGCACAGACTCCTTGCTTTGTGAAGGCCTTGTGAAGGAGGTGCAGCAGCTCCTGGTGGACTTCTGGTCTCATCAGCACTGGCTGAGGGAGTTGGCTGTGTTCCTCCCTGTGACAGAGGCAGGACAAGGACTCAGGACTTTGTGTCCAGAACTGCAGATGGCTCAGAAGCTGCTGTATGGCTGCTCCCACTGCTGGTCGCTTCTTGCTCAGCTGCTCCTCAGGAAAGCTGGACATCTGGGGCTGGACAAGCACATCTTCCTCCTGAGGTCACCTGAGGCCGACCTGACTGAACTCACGGCCTTCTATCCATCAGTGGTTGATGCCTGGCAGACCCTGAAGGTCACACAGACTTCTGACCATAGACCTGGGATGTGGATTTTTGAGGAGACACTCTTAATGACTTTGATAAAAACACTGTGTTTTTCTCCAGCACACTATGGACCTAATATTTTATTGGAAAGAGACAGACTGTTTTTAATTATTTTTTTATTGGGAGCTACTAAGCTGGCGATCTTGAAGACCAGAAAGACCAGATGTGGTGCAGAGCCTGAAGGGTCAAGTGGCAGCTGTTCTGACCAGTAACCTTCTTCATGGCTCTATGTGGAAGAGGACAGGTCTTATGTTCACTGGGAGAGGAGAGTTCACTGCTGCTACACTTTTAAATCTGTGGTGCTGCTCATTGTTTTATGGCATTTTAGTATTCATTTATGTTTTTTGACTTGCAATTGAGTTTGACCTTTTATAAGATGGTTTCAATACGTTTTGTTAAAACTCAAAAGTCAAAAAATCTTTCCACTGAAGATTAATGGGGGGCTGAGTGCTCCATTTGGAGTCCAGAGAGGGGTGAGGCAGGGCTGCTCTCTCTCTGGGATGCGCTACTCTCTGGCCATCGAGCCTCTGCTACATAAACTGAGAAACCATCTGAACGGTGTGAGCTTACCCCAGTGTAGAGTGTCTTTTAAACTGTCCATGTACGCCGACGACCTCATAGTGTTGGTTAATAATCAAAAGGACATAGACTTTTTAATCAACACTGTAAAGGATGGTTTCATAATGGTTTTATTTCATCAGCGAAAGTGAACTGGGGGAAGAGCGAGGCTCTGATGGTGGGAGAGAGGCTAGGGGATCGTCTCAGGCTGCCTGGTAGCCTTACCTGGAAAACAGGTGGTTTGAAATATTTGGGCATTTTTCTGGGCGAGAGACCCACATAAACTCCTGAGGACCTTCTATGATTCTGTGGTGGCATTAGCCATCTTTTATGGAGTGGTCTGCTGGGCCAGCAGCCTCATATCCAGGGACAGGAAAAGACTAGACAGACCAGCTCTGTACTGGGATGTCCCCTGGACTGAGTTGAGGTAGTGGGAGACAGGAGGATGATGGCTAAGCTATCATCCTTGTTGGACAACACCTCCCACCCCCTGCAGGACACTTTGGCAGCACTGGGCAGCTCCTTCAGCGAGCGGCTGCTTCACCGTCGCTGTGTGAAGGAGAGATACCGCCGCTCCTTCCTGCCTGCTGCAGTCAGACTCTACAACACCTCACTCAGTTCCTCTTAACCCACACACATGTGCAATGACCCACGGACATGTGCAATAAATAATCTGTGCAATACCAATATATAAATATAAATATCTAATGATCAATATATAACAATACTGCATATATAATAATCAATATTTAACTTATCCTGTGTGATGTCATTATCATACTTCCATTCCCTTCTCTTCCTTCACCATAACATTCACTGTATTATATTTATCATGCCACTCCATCTGCTGTGTTCAGTAATTTTTGTCCCAATCATTTCAGTCACTTATGTTGTATATAGTACATGCCTAGTTATTCGCTATTGGTATTCACTTATTGTATATATGATGCTATAGTTTTTCCTTACTTGGTCATTTTCTACTGTTGTTATTATTCTTTTTATATGCCCTTTTGTATGCCCTCCTTGTAATGTTGCACTATCCACTTTGCTGCTGTAACGATGCAAATTTCCCCATTTGTGGGACAAATAAAGGATTATCTTATCTTATCTTATCTTATCTTAAACAAAAACCGGGAGAATGTTGTGGAAAAGGTCAAGGGGCACCTCAGTAGATGGAAGTGGCTTCTTCCAAAGATGTCCGAGGTTGCACCCTGATCCTAAACAACCTGGTCTCATCGTCCCTGTGGCACCGGCTGGCCTGTGTTGATTCTCCACCTTCTCTCCTGACTCAGGTCCAGAGAGTTTTGGTAGATTTCTTTTGGGGCAGGATGCACTGGGTCCCACAGAGTGTCCTGTTCCTGCCTAAAGAGGAGGGGGGGCAGGGCCCGGTCCATCTGGCCAGTAGAGGCGCTGCCTTTTGCCTCCAGTTCCTCCAGAGGCTCCTGAAGGGACCAAAGGACACTCTGTGGAGACCTTTGGCCCAGTGCATCCTGCAGCGGTTTAACAACCTGGGCCTGGATTTTAACCTGTTTTTAATGGACACCAAAAACATGAGCACATCTCCACTGTCTGGTTTTTATACGAGTGTTTTTATTGTGTGGAACCTGCTCAAAAAACAAAGACCGGAGCAGGTGGACTCCCTGCACTGGCTCCTGTGGGGGACCATCCTGGACTCTCCCAGCTGGGCAGGGGCCAGTCTGTCCTGGCTACTCCAGAAAGAATGGGTCTTCACACTGGGCCAGGTCCTGGAGCTAGAGGGACACAAGCTGGATGAACCTGCTGGCTTGGCAACTCGGCTCGGTGTCAGGTCCAGCAGAGTCGAAAAAAAGCTGTTGGACTACTGGAGACATAAACTCACAGAGCACAGGACTCTACTTTTAAAACAGTTCACCAGTGGGTCACTGGTACCTGACCCGGAGGACCCATACCCCACAACCTACTTGGCCCCAGACTATCAGGATTGCAGTGGTCCCCTGCTGAAGCCAGCCCCCCGGTCTCCCTGGAGGAGGGATCTGGAAAAACCTTCTATACACTACTGGTAAAGACTGTAAACAGGAAGAAGTTGGACAAGCAACAGGACACAGTGTGGAGGAACCATCTTGGTCTGGACCCTGGTTCCAGACCAGCTTGGAGGTCCATATACAAACCTCCACTCTCAAAGAGACATGCAGACCTGCAGTGGAGGATCCTCCACGGCATCTTAGCAGTGAAGTCTTTTATTTCAGTGATCAATGCTGCTGTGGAGGACAAGTGTCCTTTCTGTGGACAAAGAGAGACAATTTTTCACTGTTTTTATGAGTGTCCTCGTTTATCTGCACTGTTTCTATTTTTAACAAGTGTTTTTACCAGTTTTAAAGAGGTTTTAACAGGCAGCTTTTTATCTGTGCTTTTAAATACACTCGCCAGCACAAACACAAGAGCCAGCTTTTAAACTTTGTTTTAGGGCAGGCCAAGATGGCGGTGTATGTGAGCCGCAAGAGGAAGGTGGAGGAGGGTGGAGATCTGGATGTGGTTGCTGTAGCGAAGAACCTGATCCGGTCCAGACTGCTTGTTGACCACAGGTTCTACCAGACCTCTGGGGACCTGGGGTCCTTCAGGCAGATCTGGATCAGGTTCTGTGTTGGTTATCAGAGGGTCAGCTTCTTTATGGAGATGTGCTCATGTGAGGTGGTTTATTTATTTTTTTAATGGAGGCTGATTTTAATTGACTATTATTGTGCTTATTATTGTCATTTGGTGTTTTTTTATGAAGAAATTGTCTAATTCTGTCTCTCTCGCTCTCTCTCTCTCAGGTTCTCTCCCTGATGTTCTCCAGGAGGCAGAGGTTCCTCTGCTGGTTCAGGATCAGTGTAGGCTTCAGTTACCTGAGTACACCATCACTTCTAGCATGCTGTGTGCTGGATACCCTGAGGGAGGGGTCGACTCCTGTCAGGTATCTCCTCATCTGGTGGCTCCTGGACATGTGTCCTGTTGTTGACACCACCATGTGTATTGCTGTTTTTGTTGATGAATTATTCTTGTTTTTTCTAGGGTGATTCTGGAGGTCCATTGATCTGTCTGGACAGTGGCCGCTGGACTCTGATTGGTCAGTCATTAACACACTCACACACTTACACACTCACAGAGATGTACTGAGGAATGTGTTCTGATTGGTCCCTGACAGGTGTGACATCATTTGGGATTGGCTGTGGACGTCCTAAGAGACCTGGAGTCTACGCCCGAGTCTCTGCCTTCACCTCCTGGATCGCTCAGACTAGACGCTCGTCCTTCTCCTGCTCCTTCTCCTCTTTCTCCCCTTAATCCTCTTCCTTCTCCTCCTCGACTCAATCCCCAATTACCCTTCCTCACTCCTCCTCTGTTAGCTCCTTCCTAGGAGGCTCCTCCATTTTAAGGGCTGTCCCAAACCTCATAGGGCGGATGGCAAGTGGACCGTTGAGCCCTTAAATAGAGAATCTGCATCGATGCTCACTAACGACAGCTTTAGCACGAAGTGTGATGGTAAAAAATGAAGGAGGAAACAACATGTAAATTTCAGTTCCTCATGTGTTCAGTTTGTCTCTCACACCTTTGCCACACTGACAGAAAATTAATCAAAAGGCTGGTTTGGAAAGATAAAAAAGAGAAAACTATCAAATCTTCCTCTCTGCTGATGTTTGGTTTAATTTTTCAGCCCTGGATCCTCAAACTTTAAGAACACCTGGCAGCAAAATTCATATGGCTTCATTAGTTTGATTGGAAATGCCAGATGGTCCTGGGGTTGAAAGACTGGAGGAATCACTGAAAATGATTTGTCCTCCTCTTCCTCCCCTCCTCATTCTTCTCCTCCTTCTTTTCCACCTGCTGCTAAGGTCTAAATATAATTCTTAAATAAGAAATCATTAAGAAAGAAAAGTATTTTGATGACAAATATTATTCATGTAAATTATTACAAAATAGACAATGTTAATTTATCATAATTAATTATGATAATTATACTATAATTCTAGTGAAAGTTTTGTGATTGATTATTATTCGTCTATATTTGTCATATAAATAAAGGTTTTGGAAGATGGACATCTTTTATGATCTCATCTATTTTTAATTTATGAATAAGAAAGTTATCAGCTGTTTTCTAATTTTCTACTGTACTTCTCTGAAATGTAAAACTGTTGATTATATTCATTAGTCTTTACATACATTCAATCGTTGTATCATAAAAGTTTGATGTCAGATGGAAAAAAACACTTCTTTTTTTTCATGTGTTTTCATAATTATGTTATTTCCCCGGAGTGAAAAGATGTGCATGTTACATGTTATTGTATTTTACAAAGTAATAAATAACAATAATAAAAAGTTTTAATAAAGAGACTCAAGAGAGAAAGGAGCCGTGAAGATGCAATCCCTGTCGGTGTGATGACTTTATTTAGGAGTTCAGTAGGACAAGGCCCAACATTATTACCCACCGACCCAACTAAACTTAATTTGGCCATCTTTGTTTCTCATCAGCACGCACTGGTCACCGTCAAATACACTCGTTATTTCAGAAAGAAGTCGTAACGATTCCATATGTGGTTTCTTACTGGAACAACTTTGTACCTAATCTTGAATGGGGAAAGATCTGGAATGTGTCTGTTAAATATTTAATAACTAACAAGGTTAAAGAAGTATCTTTTAAAATAATTCATCGTATTTACCCATCTAAAGTTTTCTTACAACGGTTTATAAAAGATATAGATGTGAACTGCTCCTTTTGTGAAGGACACCCTGAAGATATGTTTCATTTGTTTTGGTCTTGCCCTTTCTCTAGAATAAATTATGGGAAGATATTTGCTTTCTGATCCTGAATTCTGTTGAACCTCATTTGTCTCTCTCGTTTTGAGCATATATTGTTTGGCTTCATTGAGTATCCATCTGTGAAAAGAAAACAATTCTATATAATTAACCTTATTATACTTTTAGCTAAATGGCATATTCATAAATGCAGATATACAAACCATAAACCGAATTTTTCCATTTTCACAAACGAAGTCAAACAATATATTTCGACTATTAGAAACTCCATAAATATGAAAGCTACTAAAACTTTGGACTTATGTGCTCTCTTTAATGTGTTCATGTGAAATAATTTGACTTGATATGCCTTTGAATTATCTGTAACCCCCTGGAAGAAAAAAAAAAAAAAGATGCAAAGCGGAAGCGGAAGCGGGTCTTACCCCGGAAGTGATGTTACCGCGAATCTTCGGCAGGATAGCCGGAGGTCTCTTTAGTAGGTACGAAAGTTATTGTTTTTTATTGTTCATGTCGTCTGTAAACCAACAGACAGACGTCATCACATTGGTCTGTGGCGAGCAGATGGTTGACAAGGTGACGACAGTGCGGAGCTGGCTGTTAGCCTAGCATTTAGTTAAGTTAGCGGTTAGCTGTTTATTAGTTTCTTTAAGATGAAGCTGCAGAACTCCCTTTAAAAACCTGCCGATTTAACCCCAGCTGGAACTTTTTAGAGCGGATTCAGAAGAACACAAGTAGATGTAGTGTGTCCAGAAATATGTGTTGTGTTTTACAGTGGAGCTCTTCAGCTTTTAGCTTCCATGTTGTGTCTCCATCAACAGAACCGTGATCAGCTCCTGACTGCAGCAGCAGGATAGACACTGTTTCACCATGAGCAGCCGAGGAACAGCAAAACCCAGAGAGCAGGAGGAGCACTTCTACGACTGCCAGGAGACCCTGGAACCTCCAGGACGACCAGCGGAGGAGGAGGAAGACCGCCAACAGGAAGTAGGAGGGTCTGAGAACTTTCACAATAAAACTGACAGACTGACTGACAGAAGAGACACCACAGAGAGAGAAGGAGGAGAAGCACAGGAGGAGGTGCAGGGCGACAGGCTGCTGGAGGAGGATTCAGATTCAGAAATGAAGGAGGAGAAGAGCCCAGGGTTGGAGTTTGACTATGACTGCCGGAGGGAAGTGAAGGAGCTGACAGAGGAGGAGAAAGAGGTGAGACTGTTTACCTCCTCTTAGACCAGGACACCCTCCTCTTATAGAATAGAATAAAATAGAATTACTTTATTGATCCCAACCTGGGAAATTATTTTGCAGCAGCAGCAAGAAGCAATGTGAAAAACAGAAACAGTATTACCATTTACAGTACAAAGTATAAGAAGAGCAATATAAAAAGTATCAAAATGTATATACAGATAAAAAAAAAATCATGACCCATGGTAAAATATTTATGGTGCAAATAAACAGTAAGGTGTAGTGAACTGTAGATGTCTATCATGTTATATCAGGATAATTAGTCTAGCACCACCTCCTCTTAGACCAGGACCACCTCCCCTTATACCAGGACCACTTCCTCTTAGACCAGGACCACCTCCCCTTATGCCAGGACCACTTCCTCTTAGACCAGGACCACCTCCTTTGTAAATCACAGTCCTTCCTCTGTTTCAGAGTCGACGGCAGGAAAGTTTAACTCTGAAGGAAAAAGGCAACAGCCAGTTTAAAGCTGGAGGTGAGTGACATCATCATCACATTGTCCAGTATATAAACCCACACGACCAGTGTAAATCAGTGTAAACCAATGTAAACCAGTATAAACACTATAAACATGTCTTCCTGCAGAATGGTTGGATGCGGAGCAGAGCTACACAGAAGCGTTGGGTTTATGTCCGGTTTGTTTCAGCCAAGAGCGAGCAGTGCTGTTCTCCAACAGAGCTGCTGCAAGACTGCACCTGGTAACAACACTGAGGCTAACAATACGCTAAGTGCTATCAACACTGAGGCTGACAGCATGACAATAACATTCAGCCCGAAAGGCTCTGTGGCTATCAGCATGCTAACTGGCAGAATATCAACACTGTGGCTAACATCATGCTAACTTAGATGCTGTCAGCATGCTAACATAGAGGCTATCAGTGTTTTAACAGAGCCTGTGTTTCCCTGTCAGGACCTGAAGGATGAGGCGATCTCAGACTGCTCCAGAGGTGAGTCAAGAAGGAAATGAGGGTTGTGTGAAACAGGAAGTGACCTCATCTCTAGCAGACCAGCTGATTGGTTGCCTGTGGTTGCCATAGCGGTAGAGTTGAATCCAGACTATGTGCGGGCGTGGTTGAGGAGGGCGGAGCTTCACGAGCAGACAGAGAAGCTGGACGAAGCTTTGGAGGATTTTAAGAAGGTTCTGGACCTGGACCCAACCCAGACCAGCGCCAGACAGGCCTGCATGGTGAGCTCACTGACTGGGTTTGTAAGGTGTAGCTCATAGCTAACTGTCTACTTGGCAACCGTATACTTCTTGTTTGCGTTACCTAAATAAAAGGGAGACAAATGTTAACAGCTCATATATTAATTTGTTTCATTTTCATATTTAAACCTTTTTAATGTTTCACACTGAAACAGGTACACACTGTAACCTGTTTCTACCTGTCTCTCTACCTTTTCACCTGTCCATCTCTCAGAGGTTGCCTCAACTGATTCAGGAGAGAAATGAGAAGTTGAAGGAGGAGATGATGAGTACGTACAGCACCTGAACACATCACATTAAAGGAATGATACAATGTGTACACAGTGTATTCCTGATTTATAGCTGCTCTGGAATATGTGTCAGTATTTTCAAGATAAAAGCACATGGTTATCAGAGATCATCTAAATCTGTGGTTCTCAGTCCCTTCATGTTTTAGATGTTTCCTTCTTCCAACACACCTGATTCAAATGAATGGATCATCATCATCATCCGAGGAGGAGGAGGAAGAAGAAGATCAGCCAGCTGATATCCTGAGCTGTATCTTCTACTTTCCCTCAGCCAGAGCACCGTTCCCTCCTGCTTCAGACTACAACGTCCTCGTTCTCTACACACTGTTCACCTCCAACAAGGACAACATGATCCTCTCTTGAAAATGAGTCCCCGTGTCTCAATGAGATTACCTGTATAAATAAAGGTTTAAAAATAATAATGACCCTGAAGTCTGAGGACGACACCTCAGTGACAGGATGGAGTGTCTTATAGGAGGGAGGTGGACAGTCTGGTGTCGTGGTGTGAGGACAAGAACCTCAGCCTCAACACTGACAAGAGGAAGGAGATGATAGTGGACACAAGGAAGGAGAGGAGACCTCATGAGCCACTGTTCATCCGGTAGCAGCTCACCTGGACACTGAACACCACACAGCTGCTTCAGAAGGATCAGCAGCTGCTGTCCTCTTGAGGAGGCTGAGCAGGTTTGGTTTGTCCACCAAGATCCCCAGCAGCTTCTCCAGCTGCATCACTGTTGGTCCAGCAGCTCTGAACACCTGCAGAGAGTGGAGAAGTTCAGCAGGACTCAATTGGCCTCTCTGCAGAGCATCTGGAGCCACAGAGTCCACAGGAGAGCTGCCTCCATCCTCCAGGACCCCACCCACCTCTGACCTCAGGAGCTCCACACTGAAAACTACTTCTTTCCTCAGCCACCAGACTCCTAAACAGCTAACAGGAGTTTATAATCATGGACGACCTCTGCTCAGTATTACACATACTAATGTTTTTTGTATTATTGTATGTGTTGTACTTTTCACATTGCTGCCTTTTAATTTACCTTGTTTATCCTTTATTTATTTATCTATTTTTATTCTCTTATCTATTTTTTACACTTTGATTTATTGCCCGGCATTCAGTGCGGATGGCAAAGGAAGTATTTCACTGAGTGGGGAGACATGTTTCCTTCCTCTACATATGGCAATAATGACTTTGAATGTTGGATCATCAGACAGAGCATGATGACGATCCATTTATTTGAAGCGGGTGTGTTGGAAACAGGGCCGGATTTAAAGGGTAACTTCTGGTAAATGTTCTAATGTGTTCACTGTTCATGTGATGACCTCTGCTGCAGGTAAACTGAAGGACCTGGGAAACCTAGTCCTGAGACCATTTGGACTTTCCACCAGTAACTTCCAGGTGAACCAGGACTCGGACACCGGCTCATACTCCATCAACTTCGTCCAGAATCCAAACAACAACAACAGATGATATCACTCATTATGCACATAAATGTTGTATTAAAGCTATTTCAATAAAAACAGTTTGAACTGTCAGAGGATTCCTGAGTGAAAAGACTTCATGTAAACAAGTGGAAACACAGAAGGAGTCCAAGGCTGAATTCCAAACCGCCTCTCCTCACTCCTCCTCTAGGGGGCTCCTCCATAATAAGGGCCGTACCAAACCACATAGAGCGGAGGGTGAGTGGACTGTTGAGCCTTTAAATAGAGAGTCTGTATTGATGCACACTAACAACACCTTTAGCAGGAAGTGCGACTGCAAAAAAATGGG
Source organism: Synanceia verrucosa (assembly GCA_029721515.1). NCBI lineage: Eukaryota > Metazoa > Chordata > Actinopteri > Perciformes > Synanceiidae > Synanceia > Synanceia verrucosa. Next base: position 25,141,961 of record CM056565.1, on the reverse strand, counting down.
GGAGGAAAAAAATGTATGAATTTCATGTGTCTGGCATGTCCCTCACACCTTTATCACACTGACAGAAAATAAAAGGCTGGTTTGGAGAGATAAAAAAGAGAACTATCAAATCTTCCTCTCTGCTGACTTTTGGTTTGATTTTTCAGCCCTGGAAGAAAACCCAGATGAGACAGGAAGTGGTGTCAAAAACACGAAACAATTTAGGGGTTTATACAAAGGAGAAGCTGTTTCTGCTGGGGGGGACTAGATAGCTCAGGGTCATATACTTTACTAATACCACCATGTACTCTAACTATTATAGGCTGTACTGTTACTATAGATACAGGTATACTATACTATAACTATAGTATATTCGACACTATGTTACTATACTATCGCTATATACTATAGATGTACTATCACTATAGTATATTATTACTATAACTGTAGACGATATATGGCATGAGGTGAGATGGTTTTAAAGAATGAATAATAATAACATTGATCATAATTAATGATAATAAAAAGAACATTTAATAGTGGTAAACTGAGGTCACGTGTTTAATCAGAGCAGGAGGGGCTGCACATGCGCAGTGAGTGTAGCAGGTCCTATGTACAAGATGGCGGCGCCCGTAGACCTGGAGCTAAAGAAGGTGGCTGTGACACACTACCAGCGGTTTACCTGCTACTGTTACCTGCTGTTTTCACCTGAGCTCACATGGTTTCTGTCACGTGCCTCTGTGTTTACCGAGGAGTCACACTGTGTCTGTGTGCAGCGAGTTAGCGCCACAGCAGCGAACACAAGAGCTAACTCTTAGCACGAGGAGCTAGTTCCGCGTTAAACACACATTAACAGCAGAGAATAAGGAAAAGATTAACATGAGGTTAAAGAGCATTGATATTATATAGATAAACGAGCAATTGACACACATTATCTGTCTGTTATTTACCTGTTTCATTATTATGAGATTGTTATTTGTTTGAGATGTGATATGCACTGTTTCTTCATCAGAGTGACACCTCTCTGTTGTAGGCGTTCTCGGAGCTGCAGGTGAAGATGATCGACACGCAACAGAAGGTGAAGTTGGCCGACTTGCAGATCGATCAGCTGACCCGGGTCCAAAAACACGCTAAGCTAACTCACACTGAGATCTCCACGATGTCCGACAATACGCGACTCTACGAGGGAGTGGGACGAATGTGAGTCTCCTTGACAAAACAAGGATAAGGGATTAATCCAGGATATCTCAGTTATCCTGGTTTAATTTGACTTTGAATCAGTTTGACTAAAGCAGGATCACATCAGTAACCATGGAGATTAGTTAATCTTATGTGGCTTAATTAATCCGTGGTTTAGTTAATCAGCTGTCACTGCAATTAAAAAGAAATGAGTTTTACAGTTACTCTACAGTCAGCTGGTTTTTTCCTCATGTCAATATCATATGTCCGATATATATACGTGTGTGTGTGTGTATATATGCGTATATATATATATATATATATACATATATATATATGTATATATATATGTATATATATACATATATATATATACACAGATATATCTGTAATATATATATATATATGTATATATATATATATACACAGTATATATGTATATATATATATATATATATATACTGTGTATATATATATATATATATATATATACATATATACATACGTATATACACAGGTGTATATATATATATACACACACACGTATATATGTATATATAGATACATATATGTGTGTGTATATATATGCACACTTGTGTATATATATGTATGTATGTGTGTATATATATATATATATACACATACATATATACATACACGCACACATATATATGTATGTATGTGTGTGTATGTATATATGTATACGTATATATGTGTGTATATATGTATACGTATATATATACACACATATATATACGTATACATATATACACACATACAGTCATGGAAAAAATTATTAGACCACCCTTGTTTTCTTCAATTTCTTGTTCATTCTAATATCTGGTACCACTAAACGTATAATACAATGAACACAACAAAAAATGCAGCTGGTCACATAATACTTTATGTCCTATTTGACATTCTTAAGCTTAATTGATTCCCAGGGTATATAAGAGGCCATTTCATGTCACAAGCAGCACTGCACATGCAAAGGCCTAGAGTGGTTTCCTGCTTACATTCAAGCCGTAGCACAACTCAGAAGTTGTCAGCTCTCACATAATGCCTAAAACAAAAGAATTATGTGAAGCAACAAAGGCAGCCATCTTGGCACTGCTGTGAGAGACAGGTAGCGAAAAAACTGAAGATCTCCAAGACAGCCGTTCATTCCAACAAAAAAAAACAAGCTGAACATGGCACTACCAAATTGCTACCTGGCCGTGGCAGGAAACGTCTTTCTACCCCACGAGATGACCGTGCACTCATCCGTTCCTGTGTCAGGAATCGTCGTCAGACCTCCAGGGACCTTAAAAATGAGTGGGCACTGTCGAGAAATGTGACTTGCTCGGCAAGGACAGTTCGAAACCGACTTGTTGAAGCTGGTTTGAAGTCACACAGAGCACGCAAGAAGCCCTTCATCAATGAAAGGCAGAGGAAGGCCCGGTTACTCTTTGCTCGAGACCACAAGGATTGGACTGTTGATGATTGGGCTAAGGTTCTCTTCAGTGATGAATCCAATTTTGAATTGATGCCCACTCCAGCCAACTTACTGGTTAGGAGGAAGCCTGGAGAAGCTTACAACCCAGACTGTCTTGCCCCTACAGTAAAACATGGGGGTGGATCAGTCATGATCTGGGGTTGTTTCAGTCTGAGTGGAACAGGGCAAATGCAATTGTGTGAAGGCTGAATGAACCAGGTCAAGTACAGGACTACCCTTGAAAACAGTCTTCTTCCATCAGCTGGAAAACTCTTTCCTGCCTCGAATGACTGGATTTTCCAACAAGACAATGCCCCTTGCCACACGGCAAGGTCAGTTAAAGCCTGGATGGAGAACCACAACATTCGCACCATGCCTTGGCCTGCTCAATCACCAGATCTTAATCCAATTGAAAACCTGTGGAAAATCATCAAACTCAAAATGGAGAACCACAAGCCCAAAAACAAAGAAAATTTGTTTGAATTTGTCCAACAGGAATGGGCTGCTGTGACAGCAGAACAATGTCAGAAGCTGGTGGAGAGCATGCCAAGATGCATGGCTGCAGTCATCAAAAACAATGGTTATGCAATCAAGTATTAACTCTTGTGTGTATCATGTGTTTAAAGCAAACAGAAAAGAAAACATGGAATGCTTAAAAGTAGTGTTTTTGGCAGTACAATGCCATAGCTATTGATGTAAGAATTTAAGTAATTTTGGTTATTATCAAGAAAACCATGGAAAATGAATAATCCTTAGTTCTTAAATTAAACTCTCATGAGCTATTTTTGTTGTTATCATTATAATTGTCCAAACAAATGTACCTTTAGTTGAGCCAGGCATTAAAATTAACAAGAAATTGAAGAAAACAAGGGTGGTCTAATAATTTTTTCCATGACTGTATATACACGCACACATACATACACACACTATATTGCCAAAAGTATTCACTCACCTGCCTTGATTCACATATGAACTTCAGTGACATCCCATTCCTAATCCATAGGGTTCAGTATGACATCTGTCCACCCTTTGCAGCTATAACAGCTTCAACTCTTCTGAGAAGGCTGTCCACAAGGTTAGGCCTGGCTCTCAGTCTCTGCTCTAATTCATCCCAAAGGTGTGCTATCGGGTTGAGGTCAGGATTTAGGGGCCAAGCCCAGCTCTTGAAAAACAACCCCACACCATAATCCCCCCTCCACCAAACTTGCATTGCACTTGGTGATGTATGGCTTGGATGCAGCTGCTCGGCCATGGAAACCCATTCCATGAAGCTCTCTGTGCACTGTTCTTGAGCTAATCTGAAGGCCACATGAAGTTTGGAGGTCTGTAGTGATTGACTCTGCAGAAAGTTGGTGACCTCTTCACACTATGCGCCTCAGCATCCACTGACCCGCCCCGTCAGTTTCCATCTCTACCACTTCGTGGCCGAGTTGCTGTCGTTCCCAAGCACTTCCACATTCTTATAATACAGCTGACAGTTGACTGTGGAATATTTCGGAGTGAGGAAATTTCATGACTGGATTTGTTGCGCAGGTGGCATCCGATCACAGTTCCACACTGGAATTCACTGAGCTCCTGAGAGCGACCCATTCTTTCACAAATGTTTGTAAAAGCAGTCTGCATGCCTAGGTGCTTTATTTTATACACCTGTGGCCATCAATATGTGAATCCTGCTTTGGTGGCTGATGTCACTCTGTTGGTGCTTTTGAGCACTAAAGTCTTAGAATATTTAACTGTTTCAGGTTCATCCTTCAGTCAAAAGAGGAGATCAACAGTCAGCTGATGGACAAACAGAAAACAGCCACTGAGAAAATTAAAGAGCTGGAGGTACAAATACACACAAAATCATCATATATATCTAGATATAGATATAGATATATATATAGATATACACGTGTACGTATATATATATATATATATATACGTACACGTGTATATCTATATATATAAACACGTGTACGTACGTACACGTACGTATATATATACACGCGTGTGCGTGCGCACACGCATTATATATAGATATACACGCACGCACGCACGTGCGCACGTATATATAGATATACACGTGCATTATATATACGCACGTGCGTGTATGCGCACGTGCACGTGCACGCGTGCGTGTATATCTATGTATACGATATCGATATGCGTGTGTGTATACACGCCGCGCGCGCGTGCACGCACGTGTATACGCACGCCAGACGATATACACGCGACGCATACACGCATGTACATACACGCACGCATGTATATATACATATGCGTATATGTATATATATACACGTGTATGTATATATACGTGTATATATAGTCGTGTATATATATATATATATATATATATACACGTATATATGTATACACGTGCATGTATACACGCACGCGTGCGTATACACGCACGCGACGCGTATACATCACGCACGCACGTGTATACACGCACGCACGCGTGTATACACGTGATATATGTATATACGCACGTATATATATATATATATATGCGTGTACACGCACGTGTACACACGCACGATATATATATATACGTCACGCAGTGTACACGCACGCACGATATATACATGCATATATATATATATATATACGTATATATGTATATATATATATATGCCTTAAAGAGGCTCCTCTGTCCTCCACTGTATGTATATATGTATATGTGTATATATATGAATATATGTATATGTATGTATGTGTATATATGTATATATATGTATATATATATGTGTGTGTGTGTATATATATATATATGTGTATATATATCTTGTAATGTTGCTCAAAGCTCTTTACTACTATAACAATGCAAATTCCCGCATTTGTGGGACCAGTAAAGGATTGTTATTATCTCTTATCTTAACAGAGGTTCTATTGAGTTATGATGCGTTCAAGCTCCCCTTGGTGAAATTAAATGTTGGAAATTATGTTCAGATCATCTTGTAAAGTGAGACGTTTACACAGCAACATAAAATAGATATTAGAGAGTTATTTAACTTTCTAATTTTAGCTTTCAGCAGCTTATATATATTATTAATATTAAATATGTTATTAAAACTACTGATGCATCTATTAAAATGAAATCACAAACTATTAGTTTTTTTTTAATGTTTTTATTTTAAAGACTCTTCTCATGATTTCAATTTAATGATTTGCCCCATGTGTATTCAGATGTGTTTCCCTGCAGTGTCAGTGGTCTGACTGTGTTATCTTGTTTCCAGCAGAAGAAGGTGTACCTTGAACGCAGCGTGAAAGAAGCTGAAGACAACATCAGAGAGATGCTGCTGTCCAGGAGAACTCAGTGATAAACTCAACAATAATAAATAAAACTGACATTTCATGTTATTAACTGTTTACTAGTTGTTCATATTAAAACATCATTAAAATGTTGAAGCTTCAGTCCGTTTCATGTTGTTGTGATTGTCCTAAAGTGAGAGGTTTTGTTTTACTCTGTAAACAAGATCAGATTAAGACATTTTTATTCTGACTCTGTAAACAGGAGCAGAGTGAGACATCTCTCTTACATCCATCCATCCATCCATTATCTACCGCTTATCCTCATAGGGTTGCCGGGGGGGGGGGGGGGCTGGAGCCTATCCCAGCTGTCTTAGGGCGGAAGGCAGGGTACACCCTGGACAAGTCGCCACCTCATTGCAGGGCACAGAGAGACAGACAATCATTCGCACTCACATTCACACCTATGGGCAATTTAAATTAGCCAATTAACTTACATCTTTATTCTAACTCTGTAAACAGGAGCAGAGTGAGACGTCTTCATTCTAATTCTGTAAACAGGAGCAGAGTGAGACGTCTTCATTCTAACTCTGTAAACAGGAGCAGAGTGAGACGTCTTCATTCTAACTCTGTAAACAGGAGCAGAGTGAGACGTCTTGTCATCATAGTTGCGGCACAGTATCTCTGCTCCTGTTCCCGCCCTGGGAAACGGACCCTCCCTTCGGCGCGCGCGGGATTTAATCTCAGACCCGCAGTTTGCTAGTTTCTTTACGATTGAACAGACAACGAGACAAAATAGAAATATGGCGACCCCACCGAAGAGACCGTCTCGTCTTCCCGTCAGTGCGACCGGCAGCTTCTCCCGTAGAGTGAAGAAGCTCAGCATCGAGGGAAACATCGGTGAGTTCCAGAAGTGGTGATGAGCCGGTAAATGATCCGGTATTAGCAGGTTCATAAACAGTTCTCCCGTTAAACAACTGTGGTATCTACTGTAGTATAAAGCAGAGTAGAAAATACTGTGCTCTACTCTACTGGAGTATAAAGAGGAGAAAAGAGAGTAGAATAAACAGTAAAGTAGAGTAAACTCTTCTCTCTACACTCAGTTTGTTTACACAGTTGGAGTAGCGATGAATGGTGAGAAGCAAACGTTTCCTTTAAAAGCATTTTGGATTTTTAGAGGTCGAGCATAAGGTGGACAAGATGTTGTGTCCGGCGTGTTAAATACTTTGGAAACACTACAGATCTGCTAAACCAGAGATCAACCACAAACACAAATCCTGCACGATCCAGTCTGCAGCGTTTCATTAATTCACTATCATCCAGTGTTTGGAGAATATCTCTCCTGCCTCTTCTGTCTGCCAGTTTGTCCTCTGCTTAGGGAACTCCTAAGCTGCTTAAAAGTCCTCTTCCCTGCTCTTAACAGATCTCACCTTAGGAGCACTCTTAAGAGCTAGGATTCTTTAGGAATAGCTTTTATTTGCTATGATTGACTCTTCACTTTTAGGGGAAATTCTAAGAAAACATCATGATTCTAAGAATTTTCTTAGAATTTGGCCACTAGGAGCAACTCTTTGCACTAAGAATCTTTAGGAATATGGCCCCTGGACTCCCAGGAATCTGAATGTGTGGACCCTCCACACACTCACTGTTAATATGGGGGGGGGGTTCTGTTCCTTCTGAAGTCCACGATGATCTCTTTTGTCTTTGTGGTGTTCAGAGCCAGGTTGCTGTCTGCACACCAGCTTGTGAGCTTCTGGATCTCCTCTCTGTAAGCTGCCTCGTCTCTCTTTGAGATCAGTCCGACCACTGTGGTGTCTTCAGCAAATCTGGCCAAGGTGTTGTTTCTGTGGATTGGTCTGCAGTCGTAGGTGTAAAGACAGCACAGGAGGGGGTCAGCTCTGTGGTGAGCTGGTGGAGGAAAGGTGGGGGCCAGGTCGCACAGTCTGGTGTCTGTTGGTCAGAAAGTTTTCAATCCAGGTGAGGGGGGGAGGCCCAGAGTGTCCAGTTTGTTGATCAGGATGTCCGGGATGATTGTGTTGAATGCTGAGATGTAGTCCACAAAGAGCATCCCAGCACAGCTCTGCTGCTGGAGCAGGTGGGTCAGCTGTGCAGAGCTTTGGTGATGGTGTCCCCAGTGGATATGTTCACTCCGTATGTGAACTGGTGAGAGTGGAGTGTGGAGGGGAGACAGTCTTTGATGTGCTGGAAATAGGGCTGAACGATTTATTGTTTTCAGATCAAAATCACAATTTCAGACAATGCGATCCTGTGATCGTCCAAGCTGCGTTTTTTTGCAGCGCTTCTGACTGACACAGGATCTGTTGTTTTAATTATTTTACATATACATGCCGACTCCCTACCGTCCTGCCAAGCTCACCAATCTGAAGCGGCATGCTACTCGTGGACAGATCACGCTAACCAATCAGTGTGTTAACCTGCTGCTCTTGCTTTGTAATGTTACGGTGTTTAGAAATTACTAACAGAAGCAGAGGAGGGGATTTAATCTCCAAGACAAACAGCACGGCTGTCATGAGGCGGTATCTGGGGTTTGAGGCTGCAGATGTGCACCAGAAACAGGAACTGTGCATAAAACCGCTCTAAAGTTGTAACATCCAGCGGAAACACAACCAACCTTTACCGACACTTGAAAAATCACCACAGGCATTTGCATGAGGGGTGCATGACAAAAAAAGTCCGGTGAAAAGTCTAATGGAAATGATTCACATGCTCAGATGTAGGAATGAGGGGACCCTCAGATTGATAGTGACGCTGATCCGTCTCCCCACTTTCCAGCATAAGGAGACAAACAGCGCTGGTAAAACAGAGCATTAATGTCAGTGCAGCAGCAGCAGCGGGAGCTCAGCATTTGTGTTTAGCCCGCGGTGTATTCAAGAATGTCGGACTTTCCAAGCTCCAAATCAGAATTTAAATCTCCAACTCAGGAAGTCTGATTAATCTCCTCAAAAAGATATTCATGCCATCTGCTACTGAAGTAAACAGTAAACATGTTTTGTTGTATGTCTATAAGGCTGAAAGCGCTGGGAACACTACACTTTGGGCTGCGGCTGTTGATCATCATCAGAATGTTGTCTAGTATGTCTACCATGATAGAGCCTTAATTACACAAAAATAACCTATTGAGTTGAAATCATAAAACAATAATAATCATTATTGATGGCATTAAGTCATTGTGTAATTTTCTATCATGTTTGTAAAGGTCACTGTACACATTGTGAATATGGCACCGAAGTTTCTTTTGAAGAAAATCGTGAATCGAATTGAAATCGAAACATCTGCCAGAAAAATCAATTCAATTCAATCAATTCAATCTTTTCCTAAAATCGTTCAACCCTAGCTAGAAAACCAGTCTTTAGAAGAACTTCATGATTACAGGGGTGAGGGTGACAGGGTGGTCTTTGGGCCTGGATACTCTGAGACACAGCTGCTGCTGAACTGGGATAGGGTGCTAAGTCCAGACTTTGGAAAAAGGGGAAAAAATAAGAAAGATTAGAAAGAAAATTTTAAAAATCTGTTTATTTTTTACTTCCATATTGGGTACGTATTGATCATTCACAGAAAGTCATATTTGTGACAAGAAAATTCTTTTCTCTAATAAAATATGAGAGGAGATAATTTATGAATTATTATTCATCATTACTTTAATGAACATCACAATAGTAGGAAGTTATGAGCAAACTCAGATTTATATATATTTATTTATTTTCCTTTGTCTGCATTGGTTCTCATTGTTAAACACCACAAAAGGGTGTCAACCTTTTATGAGATTATTATTATTATTATTATTAATATTGATATTTTAGTCTTGCAGCATAGTCCATTAATATTTGGTGTGTGTGTGACCATCATCGGCCCTCCGTGGAAACTAAACTATCAATCTTTATTGGAATTTCCTATTATAAGCCAGAGAGGGAAGTGCTACACCTCGGTGACATGATGGGGAAAACAAATGACAGACGGGAAAATAAGACAAGACAAACAAAAAAAGGGGAGGTGACAGACAGGCAGTGCTATTAGAATGAAAGAGTGTAAGCTGCTGTGTCATTCCTCACACCTTCATCCCGACACCCAATGATACTGAACACCAGAGTTGTGGAAGTCCTGACAGAATAGAGTAGGCCGCTGGGGAGCACGAGTGAGAGAGGTAAGGGTAGAAGGCATGAGTTTAGTGACAAGCACATTCTGGTAGTTCACATCAGTACTCAACAATGTGACTCAAAAGAAGCTAGTAAGATTTGGATAAAACATACATATGTAAAGAACACCAAAGCCCAAGGTGTCTACCACGACCCCCATGGCCAGACTGGCCGGGTGCCCCCCACAACCTAAGGAAGCGGGAGCACCCATGAGGCCAAACCCAGAGAGCCACCACTGCGTGCCAGCCAGAGGCAATCGATGCCAGGCCCATAGGACGAGAGCGGGCAAGGCAGAGAGAGCGGGAGCCGCACCGGAAGATGTCCTGTAAAACTCCTTAGTGCCCCAGGGGAGCGCAGCAGACCAATAGTCAGTGTCTCCCAAGATGCACCCCAGCCCCTAACCAAAAACCAAGTAGGGGAGCAATCAATGACCACCCCGACCGCCGACTAATCCCACCAACCATCCCTACAATCAATCAACTTGTCCAGCGCCCACCAGAACCATGAAGTGCACACCCGGCCCACGGCCCCCTATCCCTGCCATCTGCCCTCAAACCCAGCCAGAGGCCGGTCCAACCAACAACAAAGAAGACCACCATGACAGCCATGATGACCACCACCATCCAGAAACATCCACAAACCACGCCGCTCACTAGACCACAACAAAACCAAAAACAAGCGCCAAAGCTCTGCTTATCTAAAAGCAAGGACAGCTGAAGTACAGACAAAGACAAAGCACCACCCCACAGGCAAACAAAGGATACCCAAAGTAGCAGCAACAAAAACAAACAAAGCAACCCCAAGCTACCGAGCCCCCCAAAAAGAAAAGTGCATCCCATGCACAACACCCCGTAGCGAACAAAAGCTGCACCCCCCAGGCCCCCGAGACGCCCCCAGCACCAAGCCGGCCACTGCCACCAGCCACCCCACTCAAAAAGTAACTCAAGTACTCCGCCGATAACCCACATCAAAAAAGTAACACACCACTGCCAAAAGCAATGACCCAAATTCTGACCTGGCACCCAGAACCCTGACACCCCTGCACCACCTGAACACACCACGCGGTGGACCACCCAAACGCTGGGCTCCCAACGCTGCCAAGATGACACCGATGCTCTGCCCCACCGGGAGTGCCGCCCCCCCACGCTGGGAAAGCGGCATCACAAATCCGAAGGGACAAGCCCCGTAGCTAGTTAGTTAGCTCTGTTGCTACGCTAGCATAAACGTTACTCTGGTTGTGGTTTAGATACGCCGTGTAAAGTACAACTCAACGTCGGAATGACCGCTGAATAATCCCAATGTATCATGCGAGTTAAAAATGTGTCTTGTATGAAGCATAGACCTAACAGTATGACGGCTACTGTAACCGCAGCGACGCTACTGCTTTGTGGTAGCATGTTTACATCACCCGTAAGGACAGGTTTGCGGCAGTTCTCACTCGGAAGTGAACAGAGATAAAGCAGCATGGAGGACGTTGTGTTGCGTGTGAATGATTTATTATCGTTTAAAACACATCTTTATTACCAGCCAAACTTTATAATAAAATACAGTACAAATATAGCGAGACTTCTTTTGGTTCTCGGTGGCCCTTGTGGCTCTCTGGGTTTGGCCTCATGGGTGCTCCCGCTTCCCTAGGTTGTGGGGGGCACCCGGCCGGGTTGTGGCAGCGTAGACGGTTATCGACAGTACTACATAAGAGGGGTGTGTCTGCTATAAGTACTGACCATTTAAATTGAACACGTGTTTATGCAATGCTTCTGTGTTTTATGCCTGTGTATTATGTGTGAATATATTCAATTTGATCATCAAAAGTACTGAAACTTCGAAATAATTATTATGATAGAAGAAGAAGAAGAATTCCTTTATTGATCCCTCAATTGCTGCGTTTACATGAGAACTTTAATTCAGAATAAAACTAATTTAATTCTGAATAAAAAATAATTCCGCTTTAAAAAGACCATGTAAACACTTAATTCCAATGAAAATGATTATTTGGAATTAACTTACTTCAGAAGTAAGTGGGTGGTTTATTCCATTTTTAAAGCCGAATTACTTTAATTCTCTTTCACAGAAACGTTTATTCTTCTTAAACTTTATTCCGATCGTTCAGCGCATGCTCGTATAGCTGCACTGAATGCGCAGGGCGCTGCGCGGGGTATAGTGCAAGCCAGCGCAGAGCATGGCGCAGAGCGCATCGCGTCCTAGTTGCTAGGCTATGGATAGTGGAGGGAAATTGAAATTATAGGGCTCTTCATTTAGCATGTATTTCTCTGCATCCCCGTGGAAAGGCTTTTGCTTTATTTATGCTGATGAGGAGGAGGAGGGGGAGATCAGCAAGAAGGGTTCGGGTACATGTCACTTTGAGGGGGAGGCAGGATATGGAAGAATTTCACCTTGTTCAGGTACGATTACCGCTTCCGAGTCCACTTCAGTCTGACCTCAGCAGTGCCCAGGAGGAGGAACTGGCACCTCTCCAGCTACCAGTCCACTCTCCACATTTGGTCCGACCTGGATTTGAACTGGCAACCCTCCAATTCCCAGCCCAAGTCACTACAGACTGAGCTACTGCCGCCCCCAAGCTGCAGTGTGAAAAAGTTTGTTTCTCCGTCAGCTTTAAAATCAGGATGTTACTAAATATTACTATTTATATTTCATATCAAACACTAAATACAGTCCTGTAACTTTCAACAGCAAATATGTAGGGATAATTTTTTTTTATTATTTAATACATTGCGGTGATGACGGTAATGAGCTCAACACCGCGGTAGGCATCACATGACTGCTGTGATGCGGTTGTCATCCCAGCCCTACACAGCCCAAAGTGTAACAGTGTTTATTATATTAAAAAATACAGACAAAGCCTTATCAAAAGTGCAACTATTCACATCAAAGGAAAGGAACAAGGGTTAAGCATGTAAACATCTTACATTTATCAAGAACATTTACAGTAGTGCAGTTAGTGAATTATCCAAATCCAAACATTCAAGACATGCAGAACAATATGTAAACAAATCAAAGAAACACCACTTGTCTTATACACTGTATTGCCAAAAGTATTTGCTCACCTGCCTTGACTCACATATGAATTTAAGTGACATCCCATTCCTAATCCATAGGGTTCGGTATGACGTCAGTCCACCCTTTGCAGCTATAACAGCTTCAACTCTTCTGGGAAGGCTGTCCACAAGGTTTAGGAGTTTGTTTATGAGAATTATGAGAATGAGAAGGCCTGGCTCTCAGTTTCTGCTCTAATTCATCCCAAAGGTGTTCTATCAGGTTGGGGTCAGGACTCTGTGCAGGCCAGTCAAGTTCATCCACACCAGACTCTGTCATCCATGTCTTTATGGACCTTGCTTTGTGCACTGGTGCACAGTCATGTTGGAGGAGGAAGGGGCCAGCTCCAAACTGTTCCCACAAAGTTGGGAACATTGTCCAAAATGTCTTGGTATGCTGAAGCATTCAGAGTTCCTTTCACTAGAACTAAGTGCCACAGGTGGCATCCTATCACAGTTCCACGCTGGAATTCACTGAGCGCCTACTTACTTGATTCTAACATCCACTTAATTATATGGTAACACACACGTGGTGACTATCAACTAAAATGGTTTAAACAAATGAAGTGTATGGCGTTGTTGTGCCTTCAACTATCGCTAAATAATGCAGTGTCTTCATTTCACAGTTTCACCGTCTCATCGTGAATGAAAGTTTAGCTGTTTAGCTTAGATCATTAGCCGCTAATAAGCGGCTGCACTATGGTATGGGGCTTATGTTAACATTATTGACAGACTAATTGTTGCATTCTCCCTCAACCCAAAGTCCCCACATCATGCATTTCAGCTAAAACGTTAACGTTAACTTACCTTGCATTGGTTATAGAGTTGTGTGTGACGGTCACGCAGGTGAGTCGTGAGGTTCAAAGTATTGCTGCCTTTAGGAGACACTTTTTCAAATGTCCCTCAGCATTCTTATTGCTCCTCTTCCTCTGCTGAGAAGAGGAAGAGGCATTTTCAAGACTGAAAGCAACCAATGATCTTCTCTTCTGTCTCCCTCACAAATAATGAAATCATAACATAGTATTTTCCCCTACTTTTATCTGCGATATTAAGGCGAATTGCTTCACTTTCCAAGGGGGTGCATTTCACAGCAGGGCTGCACAACACGCATCACAACGGAGATGCGTCCCTGCATTCAGGGTCAACTCTAAATCTCAGGAGCTTCAGTATCTTTTAGAGATGATGTCATCATGAGTTGTTGTCATGACGTTACATCAAAGTCGTTAATCATAGCGGCGCTTAAGCCTCACTTGAAGTAGCGTCAACTTTACTTTAACTAATGGGCTGAAGCTGTTCCATTAACATGTTTCAGCTGGGCTTCAGTAGAGTTAACTTCAACGAGGCTTATCCAAGCTTCTATTAGGAACGTGCATGGGGTACACAAGAAGCCCAGAGCATGCGATTGTCGAAAACACGATAATGTCGAAGAGTCAGGCTGATTTTTTTCAATAGTGCAGAGCAAAAAATGCTTTTGGGACTATATGAGGAGTATAAACCAACAATAACCAAGAAGGGAAATACATCGCATGGCAGGAAATTGCTGAGTGCTTAAATGTGCAAGTTAAGGTTTATAGCAATGCTAAACATTGAATTGTTTTTTTCAACTAAGGATATGTGTTCCACAGCATGTATATGAGATGTCAGTAGGACAGAGGAAATGCTACAGTCTGATATGTGGGAGGCCTGTGTTCGAAACCCACTCAGTGCAGGTGATGGTGTAAATTTTTTTTCATATCTGGTTATAGAGTGGTCTTGTCAGTTGGAATTTCTTTTTAATGTGTAAAAGTATTTGCACTTGAACTAATATGCCAAATTGTGATATCTTTGAACAGGAGTGGTGTTAATAATGTGAAGAGGACTGATTTGCAGGTTTAAACAAAGCATAAAACATTTTGCAGAGTGGTCAAGGGTTAATGTTAGGCCTAGCTGATATTAATAAGTTCTATAATGATATGAATAATAGTAAATAAGTTAAATACAGGTTTAATAGCATGGCATTCATTAACATTTGTGTAATATGTGACAAATGTAAGTTAGTGAAACTATAACAAATACCTTCCTTAAATATAACTTTTGTTTCCGTTGGGAATCGAACTGCAGAACCCCGCATATTTTACGGCACACTTAACCACTTATCCGACACACCGGCAGTAACATTATAGAGGCAATGAAATTTGAAGATATCATCATGACAACTATTTCGCCCTAAGACATCTGGGATAGGATCCAGCCCCCCCGCGACCCTATGAGGATAAGCAGTAGAAAATGGATGGATGGATGGATCATGACAACTACGTTATTTGAAATACTTTTAATTATTGGAAATTCTTCAAAACTGAACAAGAATGTAAGGTAAATTAAGGTAATTTTTGCTCACATTGTCTCCTTTTTGGACAACACGGACAATCAGGCGGGGAGCGTGAGGAACTGATTGTTTGATACTCTGTTTACTACAGGTTTGTCTTCTCTGTAACACCACTTAGGGTAAGCCTGATAGTTTGCCTGCCACGGAGCAGGTTAGTTCAGAAGCATATGTTACCCCGGTAACTCAGCTGAGATTCCTGTTAACGAGAGTGGAACCGAACTCTCGCTAGCGGGGCTTATCGAAGTTAGCGAAGATTTACGGTTGATGGAATACCCCCCCCAGGTTTCCTCACAGAGCAATATGTGTGTTTATTATGGTCTGTCTCTCAGCTGCAGGTAAGTCCACCTTTGTGCGCCTCCTTCAGGGAGCATCGGAGGACTGGGAGGTGATTCCTGAACCCATCGGAAAATGGTGCAACGTCCAGAACAACAGTGGCAATATTTACGAGGTGGATAGACAGCACCTGAACACAACATGCTTTACAATGACATAAGACAGAAGTTTCTGTCCTTTCAGAATAAAGCCTGTGTTTACCTTTTATTTACAGGAGTTGAGTTCCTCTCAGAAGAGTGGTGGAAACCTGCTGCAGATGTTATATGATGATCCCAGCCGCTGGTCCTATTCCTTCCAGGTATGTCCCTTTTATTCTGTCCGTTGAGTGTCAGGTGATTCTTTTCCACTGACCGTCTACCTCTCTGTCCACCTGTCTCTCTACCTGTCTCTCTACCTCTCTGTCCACCTGTCTCTCTTCCTGTCTGTCCACCTGCCTCTCTTCCTGTCTGTCCACCTGTCTCTCTTCCTGTCTGTCCACCTGTCTCTCTTCCTGTCTTTCCACCTGTGTCTCTCTACCTGTCAGAGTTATGCATCTCTCAGCAGAGTTCGTTCTCAGCTTCAGTCTCCATCAGTCAAGCTACAGGAGGCTGAAAACCCCGTTCAATTCTATGAGCGCTCCGTTTACTCTGACAGGTAATTGCAGACACACTTGAGATAAATTGTCTTTAGTTGTGTTTTCATTATTTTTTTATTTTTATTATTTTATTATTATTATTATTATTATTATTATTATTATTATTATCATTTTATTTATTTAAATTGTTCTTTTCTTCTGTTGTGGAAGAGAAAGAGTCAGGGTACTGCAGTAACTCTGTGTACTTTGTGTACAGGTACGTTTTTGGATCCAACCTGTATGAGTGTGGTCACCTGACAGAAACAGAGTGGAGTGTTTTTGAGGACTGGCACACCTGGTTACTGAACCAGTTTGAACCTGACATTACCCTGGATGCCATCATCTACCTGAGAGCTTCACCACAGGTACTACTACTACTAGTACTACTACTGAAGTACTCCTATCATCTACCTGAGTGTTCCTGTTTGTTTCAGCGCTGTATGCAGCGGCTGCTTCAGAGGGGCAGGGAGGAGGAGCAGTCAGTTCCTCTGGAGTATCTGCAGCAGCTTCACTTCAAACATGAAGCCTGGTTGTTCCACAGGAGCTGCAGGTACAGATGCTGTTCAGCTTATATATATGTATATATATATATATATATATATATATATATATGTGTATATATATATATATATATATATATATATATATATATATATATACATATATATATATATATATATATATATATATATATATATATATATGAGGCCTGTAATGATTCACAAAATTTTCAGTTTTGAAAGCTACGGATGTTTGTTTGTATGTTTGTGGTTTGGTTTGCAAAATAACTCAAAAAGTTGTGGACAGATTTTGATGAAATTTTCAGGGTCGATCAGAAGTGGCCTAACTTAAAAATGTTTCATTTTTGCTGGTGATCGGATCCGATTCAACGTCACCACCAAAAATTAATCATTTTTAAGTTAGGCCACTTCTGACCAACCCTGAAAATTTTGTCAAACGCCGTCCATAACTTGTTGAGTTATTTTGCAAACCAAATAAATAAACAAACCCTGGTGAAAACATAACCTCCTTGGCAGCGGGGGTAACTTTAAAAAAGTCACCACTACTGCCTTGGTGGAGGTCTGCACTTTTCCAGTTTAGGTTTTTTTTTATTATTTAACTTTTTCCACCTTTTCCCCTTTTTTTAGACAATATAATACAGAAAAATACACTGCCTGGCCAAAAAAAGAGTCGCCACCAAAAAAAAGGTCACACACTCTAATATTTCATTGGACCGCCTTTAGCTTTGATTACGCACTGTGGCATTGTTTTGATAAGCTTCTGCAATGTCACAAGATTTATTTCCATCCAGTGCTGCATTCATTTTTTACCAAGATCTTGCATTGATGATGGTAGAGTCTGACCGCTGCTCAAAGCCTTCTCCAGCACATCCCAGAGATTCTCAGTGGGGTTAAGGTCTGGACTCTGTGGTGAAAATGATGCGTCATGCTCCCTGAACCACTCTTTCACTATTTGAGCCCGATGAATCCTGACATTGTCATCTTGGAATATGCCCGTGCCATCAGGAAAGAAAAAAATCCATTGATGGAATAACCTGGTCATTCAGTATATTCAGGTAGTCAGCTGACCTCATTCTTTGAGCACGTATTGTTGCTGAACCTGCAGTAATTATCCAATAGGAGGCTTATACCTATTTGCTTAGTCAAATCCAGGTGGCGACTTTTTTTTTGGCCAGGCAGTGTAGAAACAATATAATCCTGCTGCTATAAATCAAATATAAAACAAAATAAATGGATATCCCTTCAACTAAATGTATTGTATTGTAAACATTAGAATTACGTCTTCTTCAATCTCTCCTTCCAGGTTGACATCAGAAATGTTTTAGCCTTTTGACAAAGCTGCTCACAGACTGGAGCTGCTGAGTCATTAAATTTCTGTCAATATCAGGATCGGTGTCTCATTTAATGCAGGTCATTGCAGTGTTTAGTGTGTGCTCCTTTGTGTCCCTGTGAACTCGCTCTGATTAAATAACGTCTTTCATAGGGTTAGTTTTGATTTTTAATAAATTTGATAACATTTTAAAAAATACTTTTTAACGTTGTCATAATTGGGTGTTGTGGGTAGAAATTTGAGGGGAAAAATAATTTATTCCATTTTGGAATAAAACTGTAACAACAAAATGCCATAACACTGATCATCTTCTCATCATACGACATGATGAGACATAAAAGACATCAAATGAACATTTAGTCTTCAGAGTTGATGTCAGGAAAAATGTTCCAGAGTCAAGATTTGAACCAAACGGTGATGGATCTATCAAAAGTGGTCCAAGGAAGGACCAGTGGTGAACCAGAGACAGGGTCATGAGAGGACAAGTCAAAGCATTCAGTCATGTAGCTGTGTTAAAGACAACTATCCATCTATCCATTTCTCCCTCTTATCCTCTCATAGGGTCAGGGGGGCTGGAGTCTATCCCAGCTGTCTTAGGGTGAAAGACAGGGTACACCCTGGACAAGTGTCCAGTTCATCACAGGACACATAGAGACAGACAACCACTCACACTCACATTCACACCTACGGTCAATTTAAATTAACCAGTTAACCTAATCCCCATGCATGTTTTCGGATGGTGAGAGGAAGCCGGAGTACCAGAGAGAACCCACACAGACATGAGGAGAACATGCAAACTCCACACAGAAAGGCCCCGGGCCGGGAATCAAACCCGGTACCTTCTTGCTGTGAGGCGACAGTGCTAACCACTACACCACCATGCCACCCTGAAGACAACTAGCTGAAGTTCAAACGGAGCACGAGGATGGAGAAGAAAGAGGATTTAAGAGACTTTGAACATGGTTGTTGGTCTGAGTATTTCAGAAACTGAAACTGATCTAGTGGGATTTTCACTAGAACCATCTCTAGTGTTTACAGAGAATGATCCAGAAAAGAGGAAATATCCAGTGTGAGAGGTCACAGGAGAACGGACAGACTGGATGGAGATGATAGAAAGACAACAGGAAGTGAAAGAACCACTGGTTCAACCAATGAATGCAGAATATCATGTGTGAAGAACAACACTGAAGCCTTGAAGAAGATGGACTAGAGCAGCAGAAGAAGAGCACACCTGGAGCCACACCTGTCAGCTAAGAACAGCAAACTGAGGCTACACTTCACACAGGATCACCAAAATAAGACAAGAGAAGATGGAGAAACGTTGGCTGGTCTGAGCAGTCTCCATTTCAGCTGAACATTCACATGGTAGATGGTCGGAGTTTGGAGGAAACTCCATGAAAGCATGGATCCATCCTGCCTTATATCAACGGTCAGACTGCTGCTGGTCTAATGCTGGAGGAGATTTTCTTTAGTACCAGCTGAGCATGGTTTAAACTCTGCAGCCTACCTGAGTATTATTATTACTGACCATATCCATCCCTTTATGACCACAGTGGACCATCTTCTGATGGTCACTTCCTGCAGGATAATGCTCCATGTCACAAAGCTCAGATCATCTCAAACTGGTTTCTAGAACATGACAAAGAGTTCTCTGGACTCCACAGTCACCAGATCTCAGTCCAGTGGAACCTTTGGGATGTGGAGGAACGGAGGTTCTCATCATAGATGAGCAGCAGCTGAGTGATGCTATCAACCTTTTACTAGGTGTACCTAATAAAGTGGCCAGTGAGTGTAATACGTATATGTAAACTTGTTTTTTTCCGGGTGTGTTCAGGGTCTATCTCTGTGTTCAGGTTGGACTTTGAGTACCTGAATGAACTTCCTGTTCTCATTCTGGATGTTGACAACGACTTCAAGAATGATCGCATCAAACAGGAATTCATCATCGAACAGGTCTGTTGTTATTTCACTCTGCTGAGTTCTAATGAGTTCTACTCTTATCTGATCTGGAGTCTGTTTCCTCCTGCAGGTCAGAGACCTCCTCACCACACTGTAGAGCTCCGTCCACCAATCACAGCTACAGATGCAAGCAGCTGGCTCGTCTGATTGGTTGGGGTTTTTTTCTGTTTTTAACACAGAACTTTTAGTCATTTCATATAAATTCTATATTTTTGTAGATAAATGTTGAAATAATGTCTGTAGCACCAACAGTCAGTGAACGCATCATGTGTGCTCACTCCATATTTAACTGACTTACTGTGATATTTATACTAGAGTCTCATCAGTGGTAAGAACTGTAAAAGTGCTTGTTTGCCCTGACAGTGAGGTGTCATTGAAAACAACACAATGCCTTCAGTTTAAGTTTTTTTTTTCTCTGCTGGAATAAAGAAACATTTAAAATCATCTTTTAATGTTTCAAAGGTTTCAAACTTTCTTTCTGTACTAACAGTAGTAGTGGTAGTACTGTACTGTACGACTCAGGATCTGCAATAATAATAAATTACAGAAAAATAACTAGAAAATGTGTTTATTGCTGAAAATGTGTGGGAATGCTGAATAGCTGATGATAATCTGCTACTGATAAATAGCTGAAGTTATGCTGCTAAAGATAAATATGCTAAATAAATGTAAATATTCTCCATGCTCTGGAGAAACTACAGAATATTTTTCACATTTAACTTTCTGCAGCTGAAAATGAAGCAAATAGCGTTTAAAAGTGGAAGGAAGTTTAAGAGGACAAGATTTCCTCCATTAAGTAACATGATAAAACAATATAAAAAGCTCAGTATTTCAAAAAATATGGAAGGCTGAAACATGAAAAGTATTTAAGTATGTAATATTATGAGAGCTGAATAGTTTCTGTAGCTGAGAGTCTGGGGGAGGAGAAAGGCAGTGAAAAACATCCACTAGAACTGATTGAATAAACCTGAGGATAACCATACTGGAATGATGACTCAGCATTCAAAAAATAAACCTTACTCCCACAATCAGTAGATGGAAGTTAAACTTTACTTTTAGATGTTTTTATCAGCTGTGATGTCACACTGACAGACAATCATGAAGTGCCTCAGAAGTGGAGGTTAGCTGGTGTTAGCATGCTAACAGCTGCTGACAATGATTGTTTACCTGTTCAGGTAATGCTCCACATTCACACACAAACAACACATCTGTGCTGAGATTGGCTGCTACAGAGCAGGTCAGTTATGTGATTGAGCGTCTTTGATCTGATTAAAGATTAATGATATTTAACACGTTCAATGGTTTGTATGAAAACATGAAGACACCAAATGTGGAGATGTAAGGCTAAATGAGTGACAGGTGAGATGACTCAGCAGGTGACCTTTGACCTGTGCAGGGTCTCTGAACATCTCACTCGAAGCAGGTAAATCAGTCACCTGCTATGACACACTAATGGATTTTCCAAGACAGAGCGTCCGAGGAGTCTAGACCTCCTGAGTGTCTCTCTCTCTCTTTCTCCCCCCCCCCTCTCTCTTTGGGACATTGTCCCCTCATTCTGTCTCCTGAGACCTGCTGAGACGTTTGTTGACTGAATGAATTCCAGCAGAGTAAATCTTGAGGGACTCAGTGAGGAGTGAGGACATGAAAACAAAGAGAGGGGACCAGTTCTCAACAAGTCCCAGGACCCTGCTGGACTCTGCCCAGCAGGTCTGGACCGGTCCTGAGGGGGTCTATGCTAGGATCTATCCCTTTAAAATACTGAAAATTATTACTTGAGTTGAATTAAAATTAATTTCAGACATTTTATCTGACTGAATAATCAAACCTGTTCACATTAGAGAGAGAGGTAGAGAGACATCGAGACAAAAACAGAGAGAGAGAGGTAGAGAGACTACCCTCAACCATTAACTGAAAAACAAATGATTGTTGAAGCCAAGAAAAACAGAGAGAGGGTCAGCTGTGTTCCAGTGTCTCTCGACCACCAAACAGAACAAGACCATGTCTTCTCTTTTCCTCTAAAGTCTCATTTATCTTCACTCGTCTGTTTTCTGCTGCTCCTCACTTTCGTCCACCTGTCCTCCTGTCCAGACGTCCAGTCGTCCGTCAGACTGTAAGTTACGATTTCACAGATTTCCAGAGAAAATCCTCTTTCCATCCACTAATCCGTTAAGAGCTCTCACCAGACTCCATTCAAATATTTCACCTTTTTAGAGTTCAGTCTGTCTTATCATGAGGACGCTGCAGCCGTCCTGCAGGGTTTAAATGACCGACAGCATTGTAGCATCGTTAGCAGGAGGTTAGGGAACATTACTGGGAGATAGGGACAGTTGGGAGGACGTCTGGGCCAATCTGGGAGTTTGGGACATTTCTGAGAGTTTGACCTTTGTTTGACATTCAGATTTGTGTTTTATGTTAGTTTTTAATTTTGTTTTTGTTCTCAGGTTCTCTGTGACGGAACCAAGCCTGAAATCCTGAGAACACAAGACACTGTTTATTAGTTATTATTATTATTATTATTATTATTATTAGAATTGTTATAATTATTATAGTTATTACAGGTTTTAAATGAACACCTGTGCTGGACAGAGACACCTGAAGAGGAGCTGAAAAAACTGTATTATTGTTATTGTTATTATTATTATTACAATAATTGTTTCTAAATTATTAACAGTTTAAAAATAAATCACACTGAAGAGAAGAAGATAAAGAAAAAATGGGCTTCAGTGAACTGCTGGAGGAGGTGAGACTGCATTACTACTACTACTACTACTAAAGTATCTATCTATCTGTCTGTCTGTCTATCTACTGCTACTGCTTCTCATAAACTGTATATAAATAGTAGACAGCTATCCTGACGTCACCCGTTGGTTTGTGAACAACAGCAATGAAGCCCACAGGAAGTAATTTAACCTTCATTCTCTCCACCAGCCAGCAGGGGGCGATACCAGCGGTTTCAAAAAGAAGTCTGTTTGTATTGAAGTTTATGGGAAAATAACCTGCTGTATTATCTCTGTAAACACTATAAATATGAGTTTATGGTCTGAATGATGTGTTTAAATAATGTTTTAATACATCAGGATGTCCATTTACTGGATTATGGTCAATAGCAACAGCTATGTTATCAGTTAACGCTAGCACTGGTGAGCTAGTTCGGTTAGAGATAAGGCTCCGTCATTTACATGAACAGTGATGTTAACTAGAATGTTAATCATGACTCAACATGATCAATGTTAATGTCAAATCAATGTTACTTACCGGTAAACGGTGTCAGTGTCTCCTCGGATGAAGGAAAACATGAGTTCAGACAAACAGAGCTGCTCCTCTTCAGGATGTAATGACAGCAGAGACCTGTCAATCACACTGTAGCCACGCCCCCACAGTTTTATTTGTTATTTCACCATATATTACACCATAATTCAGTAAATGGACACGTTGCATTAAAACATTATTTCATCTAACCATTCAGACCATAAACTCATATTTATAGTGTTTCATTGAACAGACCTTGGTGTTGCCCACTGCTGCTAATGCTGCTACTACTACTGACCAGGAGTGCATTTCCCAAAACAGCCTAAGTTCTTTGTAAGCCTGAGTAGTTCTTGACTTCACATGTAGAATCATTTTAGTGTCTACAGACCATTTCCCGAAACCTTCTTTGCTTAAGAACATTGTGAGATCACTCTTAGATCTACGTGTGGTCCGGAGTAATCGTAGACTGCAAAGATGATCGTAACTGGAATGACTCAGTAGGCAAATCTAGTGGATGTGAACTGAAAATAGGCTACTTATGCCTGCATATTACTTTGACATGGTTTTGTTGCGCAACTTATGCTGTTGACAAAAGTAGTGAGAGCTAGGGGCGGAAATTATATCCATTATTAGACCCAGAAAAGGGTTATAAACAATAATAACGAAATGCTGTGATTTATGTGAGCACCTCATTAGGTGATTGGAGTGCTTCAGTGGCAGATCAAAAACAGACGTTGACGAGGTAAAAAAAAAAAGAACAGGGCAGGTGCATGGGCATAAAAATGTAACAGGTGTGATTTGTGCAGAGACTTTGTTAACGAGAAGTGTTTGCAGACATTAGGCAAAAATGGCAGTGACAGAATGAGGGGCATCCTCCTCCTCCTAAGCTAAGAATTTCTTAAGAGCAGTGCACACGCACTCACGCTAAGATCATATTTGGGCAACGCACATAAAGAATTTAAGAATGTTCGCAGGATCACTCATTAGTTCATTTGCAGCCACTAAGATCAATCGTTATCGGGGAAATCCAGCCCAGGTGTTTTCAGGTGTGTGATACTGTTGTTGTGTCCCCCCTCCCCCCGTTGCCATGGTGAGGTGGGTGGGTTCGGCAGGTACCAGTGGCTCCATGTGGCTTTGATCAGTTTACCTGGTTTGTTGATGGCGAGTCAGAACCTGCTGAACAACTTTGTCTCAGGAATCCCTGCCCACCACTGCAGGCTGCCAGCCAATCACAGCCACTACAACTTGTCTCACCACCAGGTGAGCTGTCTGTCTGATGCTAACAGGTAGCCTGTCTCACTAGTGCTCCTGATCAAAATGAATCTGACTGAATGTGATTGGTCATTAACAGCTTCTGAAAGCTTTCATCCCAATGGACTCTTCAGGAACTAGACTGGACCGCTGCAGGAGGTAGATGTTCTTGTTTTGTCTATTTCCTCTATGTTTTGCGCCCTCTGACATCACTTACTGTTCCACTTGTTGCTGTTCAGGTATGTGGAGCCTCAGTGGCAGCTGTTAGCTGCTAACAGCTCAGCTAACATTAGCGAGATACAGACGGAAGGATGTTTGGATGGATGGACATTTGAAAGCTCAGAATTCCTCAGTACCACCGTCACCGAGGTAACGGGATGAAATCTGCTCATGTGATCAAGTTAATGTGGTGAATAGTTAGTGTGGGTTGTAGTGATACTTCAGGAAGTAGTAATACTTCAGGAGGTTGTAGTAGTAGTCCAGGAGGTTGTAGTAGTACTGACCCTGTGTCTCTGTCTCAGTGGGAGCTGGTGTGTCCTCTACGTCCTCTGAAACAGATGATTCAGACCATCTATATGGGAGGAGTTTTAGCAGGAGCCATCATTTACGGCGGCCTTTCAGACAGGTGAAACTGGTCACTGTCAACTCAGAACATTTAACACTGAACCATCAAAGCTTTGAACCTGTGGAGTTCACAAACTGTCTCCTTCTCTCAGGTTTGGGAGGCGGTCTGTCCTTATTTGGTCATACCTGCAGCTGGGAATTCTGGGTTGTAGCTCTGCCCTGTCTCCTTCATACACCGCCTACTGCATTTTTAGGTTTCTGACTGGGATGGCGGTGTCCGGCATCATCCTGAACGGAGTCTCACTGAGTACCTGTCTACCTGGCTGTCTATCTGTCTGTCTACCTGACTGTCTACCTGTCTGTCTACCTGTCTGTCTATCTGTCTGTCTACCTGTCTGTCTACCTGACTGTCTGACTGTCTACCTGTCTGTCTACCTGACTGTCTACCTGACTGTCTGACTATCTACCTGACTGTCTGACTGTCTACCTGCCTGTCTACCTGACTGTCTACCTGACTGTCTACCTGACTGTCTGTCTGTCTACCTGACTGTCTACCTGTCTGTCTACCTGACTGTCTACCTGACTGTCTGACTATCTACCTGACTGTCTGACTGTCTACCTGCCTGTCTACCTGACTGTCTGACTGTCTACCTGTCTGTCTACCTGACTGTCTACCTGTCTGTCTGACTGTCTAACTGTCTGTCTACCTGACTGTCTACCTGACTGTCTACCTGTCTGTCTACCTGACTGTCTGACTGTCTGTCTACCTGACTGTCTACCTGACTGTCTACCTGACTGTCTGACTGTCTATCTGACTGTCTACCTGACTGTCTGACTGTCTACCTGACTGTCTACCTGACTGTCTGACTGTCTATCTGACTGTCTACCTGACTGTCTGACTGTCTACCTGACTGTCTACCTGACTGTCTGACTGTCTACCTGTCTGTCTATCTGACTGTCTACCTGACTGTCTGACTATCTACCTGACTGTCTGACTGTCTACCTGCCTGTCTACCTGACTGTCTGACTGTCTACCTGACTGTCTACCTGACTGTCTGTCTGTCTACCTGACTGTCTACCTGTCTGTCTATCTGACTGTCTACCTGACTGTCTGACTATCTACCTGACTGTCTGACTGTCTACCTGCCTGTCTACCTGACTGTCTGACTGTCTACCTGACTGTCTACCTGACTGTCTGTCTGTCTACCTGACTGTCTACCTGTCTGTCTACCTGACTGTCTACCTGACTGTCTGTCTGTCTACCTGACTGTCTACCTGTCTGTCTACCTGACTGTCTACCTGACTGTCTGACTATCTACCTGACTGTCTGACTGTCTACCTGTCTGTCTACCTGACTGTCTACCTGACTGTCTGACTATCTACCTGACTGTCTGACTGTCTACCTGCCTGTCTACCTGACTGTCTGACTATCTACCTGTCTGTCTACCTGACTGTCTGACTGTCTACCTGTCTGTCTACCTGACTGTCTGTCTGACTGTCTGACTGTCTAACTGTCTGTCTACCTGACTGTCTACCTGACTGTCTACCTGTCTGTCTACCTGACTGTCTGACTGTCTGTCTACCTGACTGTCTACCTGACTGTCTATCTGACTGTCTACCTGACTGTCTGACTGTCTACCTGACTGTCTACCTGACTGTCTGACTGTCTACCTGACTGTCTACCTGACTGTCTGTCTGTCTACCTGACTGTCTACCTGACTGTCTATCTGACTGTCTACCTGACTGTCTGACTGTCTACCTGTCTGTCTATCTGACTGTCTACCTGACTGTCTGACTGTCTACCTGTCTGTCTATCTGACTGTCTACCTGACTGTCTGACTGTCTACCTGTCTGTCTACCTGACTGTCTGACTGTCTACCTGTCTGTCTACCTGACTGTCTACCTGTCTGTCTACCTGACTGTCTACCTGACTGTCTGACTGTCTGTCTACCTGACTGTCTACCTGTCTGTCTACCTGACTGTCTGACTGTCTACCTGTCTGTCTACCTGACTGTCTGACCGTCTACCTGTCTGTCTACCTGACTGTCTGTCTGTCTACCTGACTGTCTATCTGTCTGTCTACCTACCTGTCAATCACAAACTGATGGTGTGTACTTTTCCTATCTACCTGTCTGTGTCCAGAGGTCGAATGGATCCCAACCAAAGAGAGAACCCTAGTGGGAACTCTCACCTCCTTCTTCTTCACCTTTGGTCAGATGATTCTGGCGGGGCTTGCCTATTGGCTGAGAGACTGGAGGAACCTGCAGGCCTTCGTCTGTGCCCCCATGTTTCTAGTCTTCATGTACAGCTGGTCAGACTTTCAAAATAAATGCGCCTGATCTCTGTGCTCTCTGATTGGTCAGATGGTTCAGATCTCTCTGCTCTCTGATTGGTCAGATGGTTCAGATCTCTCTGCTCTCTGATTGGTCAGGTGGTTCAGATCGCTCTGCTCTCTGATTGGTCAGGTGGTTCAGATCTCTGTGCTCTCTGATTGGTCAGGTGGTTCAGATCTCTCTGCTCTCTGATTGGTCAGGTGGTTCAGATCTCTCTGCTCTCTGATTGGTCAGGTGGTTCAGATCTCTCTGCTCTCTGATTGGTCAGGTGGTACTCTGAGTCGGCTCGCTGGTTGGTTCTGAACCGTCGGTCTGACGAGGCATTGAAGAGTCTTCATCGAGTTGCTCGAATTAACGGAAAACAAGAGATAATCGACAAGTTAACACTGGAGGTGACCTGTCTGTCTGACTACCTGTCTGTCTGTCACAAAGGTATGGCACCCAATCAGAAGCTGAAATCAGGATCATGTGACCCACAGGTTCTACACTCTCACATGAAGAAGGAGATTGAGTCGAGCCGTTCGTCGTTCACTGCGTACGACCTGCTGAGGACCAGAGGGATGAGGCGGATCTCCATCTGTCTGGTGGCTGTATGGTCAGAAAACACACCTGCTCCACCTTCACCTGTGCTTGTCACTAAGAAATGTATTTACAAACTGCTAGTTTAACGTCAATAGAAGTTAGAAGTTAATGACAAATTAGCATTCACAAGACGGTCAATGAGAGATCCAGAGGCCTGAGCAGTGATCAGTATGCATGCACTGGTCCTCCTCCATTTACTGCAGGGTTTTGGCAGATACAGTCAGCATTCACACCAGGCCGGGGGGGCATTACATAACCAGAGCTGGAAGACAAGACGCCATTAAAGTGAATTCTGCACCACCAGACAACCTGTGCACCTTTCTACTTATCCACCTGTTCAGCTGTCCACATGCAGTCTGTCTTCCTCCACAGGTTCTCTACCAGTTTTGCATACTATGGTCTGGCGATGGACCTGCAGAAGTTTGGGGTGAGTCACCTGATCAGTGTCAATGTTAATGTGGGCTCACTAGTAGAGAGAGAAAGGGTTGCTATGGTTACGACTTGATATGTTATGTTAGTAATGTGGGGGGAAATTATTAACCTGGAAGAACAGTTACCTATCTATCTATCTATCTATCTATGTCTACCTGTCCTCCAGGTGAGTATCTACCTGATACAGATCATCTTTGGAGCAGTGGATTTTCCTGCTAAAATCATGGCTCTGGGGATGCTCACTTACCTGGGAAGGAGGGTCTCTCAGGCCACCTGCCTCTTCCTGTCAGCCCTCGTCATCTTCGCCAACATCTTCATCCCCACAGGTAAGAACCAGCATGAGGGAGAAACTGAATGAGGCTGAGGCTGATAGCACTGATGGGAAAACTGTGACTACTGCTACTACTACTCCAGATATTACCAGTCTCTTGTAGTTAACCTCTCCCCTCACTGTTGATGTATGAACCTCACTGTTTCCGCTCAGACATGCAGACCATTCGGACCATACTCGCTTGTCTCGGTAAAGGTTTCACCTCGGCCTCCTTCACTACCGTCTACCTTTACACTGGAGAGCTCTACCCCACCGTTATAAGGTGAGACACACCTGCCATTCACTTAGGCTCCATCCACACGACAGCGGCATGATAACGCTTGTAAGAACATTGCTGGAAGTATTTCCGTCTACATGAGAACACGATAATGAGTGACAAGGATGTCATACATATGCCACGCCAATAGGGGGTGCTGCAAAGAAACAAAGAGAGACCCATGAAAAAGAACGAAAGAATGCAATGAGCATTCACATGAAGTCCTTGTTTACAACTACTTCTGGTCACATGATGATGACGTTGTCATTAGCGACAGCACTGGGTACACCATGCAACTCCAAAACGTTGTCAGATCTTCTCACTCTGGAACCCATTGTCAGAAAATACCGTTGTAGGTCACAGACAACACCGGAGTTGTTTGTTCGCAAGGCGGAATCAGTGCTAAAGTTTGTCGGATTCACAGAATTCCTTTGTCGTGTGGACGGCACATCAGTCACTCTGATTTAGGATTCAATTATTATTTATTATCTATAATCCACACAACATAACAAACCCAGGACAAACTAAAAACCTCTCAGCTTTTACCTTTGAAAGAGACTAAACACAGACTAATCAACCTCCCTCATGATGATAATAATAATAATTATAATAACAACAATAATAATAATAATAATAATAACGACAATAAGAATAATAGCACACGTTAATACAATAATAAACTGGATTGCCTATTGATCAGTGTGTGTGTGTGTGTGTGTGTGTGTGTTCAGGCAGACAGGTATGGGCTTTGTTTCCACCATGGCAAGAGTCGGCAGCATGGCGGCTCCTGCTGTCCTCATCCTGGACGAGGTGACTGAGTCACATCTACAGTAGTTAACAAGCTATGATTCATTAGTAATTCATCTTTTTAGACATTTTATTTATAAAAACATCAAAAAATAAAAGCATCCATCAATCCTTTAAGCTTCCTGTCTGTCTCTCTCTCTCTCAACATGTCATAATCAGGCTTCTATGTAAATACAGCTGAATTGCTTAAATGCTTAAACCTTCTCTTTGATCATGCTAATGCTAACAGCACTGATGAACTACATTTCCAGGTATTTCCTGCTCTGCCCAGTGTGGT
Organism: Synanceia verrucosa; assembly: GCA_029721515.1. Lineage (NCBI taxonomy): Eukaryota > Metazoa > Chordata > Actinopteri > Perciformes > Synanceiidae > Synanceia > Synanceia verrucosa. Next base: position 25,111,685 of record CM056565.1, on the reverse strand, counting down.
GTATGGAGGGGCGGCAGTGTTAGCCGGCTGCTTTGCCTGTTTCCTGCCAGAGACGCTAAACGTGCCGCTGCCTGACACCATCGAAGACGTGGAGAGGAAGTGGTGAGCTAACAGATTTATGAGTGGTGTTATTGGTTTAGGTTTAGCATTAGTAACAGTGTTGATGACAGTGTTAGCTTCAGTTAGCATTTGTTAACAGTGTTAGTTTCTTGAGCAGCTTTAACTTCATTTCAGCAGCATTAGCCTTGTTAGCAAGCTGCTACTAAGCTAGTGTCACTGCTAGTCTGTCTGTATTGTCTCTGTTTTACCACATACTTGCAACCTTTATTTATTTTCTCTGTTGTCTCTTTATTATCTTTTTCTTCTTATATCCGCACTATGTTCATGTGTTTATATATCAAGTTGAATTCTAATATAGTAAACTATTCTGAAACCTGTGGTGTGAAGGTCTGGGACAAGCCCCGCCTCCCGACCGGAAGAGGGCGTGTCATTCAATGTGGGTTTGCCTGCTGATGGTGTGGGCGTGGTCTCAGAGGAAGGCGTGGCTTTAAAAGAGCTGAAGGAAGCAGAAGGGACTGGACTCAATGCTCTCTGACTAGTCAGACTGTGAGCAAAAGGTTTCAGTGTAAAAGCATTTCTGTTCTTTTACTTTAAAAAAAAAATGTTACAATTTACACAGTTTAAACATTTTAAATCAGTCTGAATCATATGTTTGATATTAGATAATTGATTCGAACTTAAAGTTAAATCACTGTAGGTGATAATATCAGTTTATCATTATTACAAAAAGTAATCATTGTAACTCACAAATAAAACTGATTATATCAAATTGCTGCTCTTTGTTTTAACACTGTAAGAACCTTTAGATAATGCTGCAGTCAGTAACTTTTTTTCTTGACAGTAATGCACGATAATCTGTTAATGTCTCTCTGCCATTTGAAAATAAAGTTGTGTTTTATCAGATTACAGATCAGTGATCATTGTTTGTGTCTGCACAGTTTAGATGGTGACACCTGCTGGCTGAACTTTTATGTTACAGTGTTACGTCTCCCTGCAGCTGGTATTGTTTTATACATGTGAGCAGTTCCTGGGGCTGTCGAAATTAGCATGTTAAAGGAGAAGTTTTTTACAAATTGGACCTTATTTCTGGGATAAAATAGTGCCATTAACTCATCAATATCACTTCGGAGTCATTTGGAGTATTTCTGATGCTATTTGTATTTGATGATATCCATTTAACAGGAGTGAAACGGGCACAGAAATGCAGCCAATAAATGACACAAATTTGGTCGTTTCTCAAGTAACAGATGTTTAATAAGATGGGCTACACTATTACTATTCTCATTTGAGTCTGGAGTTGTCCGTAACCAGGACCCTGATCAGACCTGCATAATACTGGGATTTGACTGAGGATAGGAGAGGGTGTTTTTGTAGTTGGTGATGATGTGAGAGTGGTACATTTCCTTGAACAGAGAGTCCAGTTTTCTTGAAGAGCTGTTCAAGTTGACGGCCTTTGGTTTTAAATTGCTGAAGAAAAGGTGAACAGAGACGGAGACAAGATGATGAGTTTGATAAAGAGAGAAAGAAGCTGTTATGGAGGCTACATGCGGGACGACGGCAAAGAGCAATCAAATTACAACAGGAACGACTGAGAGCCAAGGCATGGAAACAAAAGAAATGAGTTAAACCATAAAACAGTCCATTCATAATGCCAGCTACACCACATCTTCACAAAGCTGTAAAGAAGATAGCTCGTTAACTGATAGGCTATTTGTTTACATCGATAGTAGTACGCTACGCAGCTAACAGCAAAGACAGGACAAACTTGGCGTTCCTGCTTTACTTGGCATAGAAATGACATAGCTTTTCCTGTTCCTTGACACCATCTCTAGCCCTCCTTTGGACCATGGTTTAGGCGGGGCCAGAAATCGCGGGCCATTAGCACCAAGACGGCCCGGAGGTGGCCTGCAGTTAGCACCTGGCCCTGCAGTGTGAAAGCGCTTAGCACCGGCAAGCCGGGGCTGCCTCGGCTTTGGCTCGATAGTGTGAAACTGGCTAATGAAAGAGGGGAGACTGTCAATACCGGAAGAGAGAGCTGCTAGATCAATGTTTTTGATATTTCGGAAAGAGATGACACGTGACTGTTTAGTTTTGGACAGTTTTAGGCTGGAGTTGAATGAGATTAACATGTGGTCACGTGGAAGATCATCACCAGAACAGTTAAAAGGAGTGACGCCAGAGCAGCACACCAGATCCAAAATATGGCCTTTATTGTGGGTCAAAACTGTCCAGGCAAGATGTAAAGTCCTTGGTAAGGGCCAGATTGAAATTGTCCATATAATATTAAAATCACCAAGCAGGATTACATTGGGAGAGAGAGAGTAGATGTGAGTGAGAAGTAGTTGGAGGAGCTCAGCATGATGATGGATTCAATATGATGGACAGGACCAGGTGACCAGGTGAGCAGGAACCTCACGGCAAGGTTGTGGATCATCAGCACGTTAAGTGAGAAAGGAGTAACATTCCCGGAAAGCAGTAGAAGTAGGAAGGCGTGGAGTCCCACAGGTGAGCAGTCTGCAAGTGAGCAAGCCAGATCTATAAAACTGACAAACATGAGGGAGCCAAGGTATAAAACCAACAACGCCGTGCTTGCAGAAGGTAAAAGTTCAACTGCAAGAGAGGCCGGTGAGCAGCGGCAGAAAAATGCGCCAGCATGAGCTCAACCGGAACTTGATGAGAAATGATTGCTTCAGACTAAGCGATAAAACATTGTTCAGTTGTTGAAACTAGAAGAATTTAATGATCTTTATTGTCATTAAACCACTGAACAACCAAACTGTAGAGCTTCTCCCTTTTCAGTGGACAAGAATAAAATAAGAGATAAGCATTTAAAAGAAGTATATATATTTTAGCATGTAAGTATAAAATAATAAATATGATTAGAAATTTACAACAAGGGTTAATTCCGAATAAACAGGAAATGTACAAATGTATTGCACCGGATGTACAGAACAAATAAATTCTATTTCACAGGATGTTTAATAGAACAGCAGCAACTGTTGAAGGTGTTTAATAAACACGTTCAGTGCAGATATACTCTTTCTGTTTGCTCATGCAAAATGAAATGTGATTAATATAGATTTAAAATGAATACTATTTAGTCATGATTAATCAAAATTAATTCACAACTACCTGTGATTATCAGATTATGATGATAATGATGATTGACGGAAATACTTCTATGATTGATCTGATTATCAGATCAATCATAGGTTATATGCTCTGATTGTCTGATGGGAGGCTGTGATTATTGATCTGCATATTTTTTTTCATTCAGTGATTATAAGTAGTGCTTTTATTGTGAAGGTCAGTTCAGTCTGGATCAGATTATTGATTATTACATTCATGCGCTGAGCTCAGTGTTTGCCTTAAACGCACCACAGTTGGTTCAGCTCATAATTATGTATTAATTTTATTCATTTAACATCAGGTACTGTTTTAATAAATAAGTACAACTGTAATGAACCCAGATCACAAATGGTTTTATTGAACGGATCACAACGATCAGCTGTTGATTGAGACACTGATTGATCTTTTGCTCAAGATGTTTTTGTTTCTTGTGAAGATCAAACGCCCCCTAACGGCGGCCTGACGCCTCACACACAGACAGGATGATCCAATCAGAGACGACGCACTGCCTGGCGTTATTTGAGTGACAGCACTCCTGGCCAACGGTAGTGCGCCTACGCAGCTGGCAGCGATGTGGGGGCGGGGCGAGGCGCCGTTCAGCAGCATAGCGGAACAAAATGGCGGCCGTGGCTGCAGAGCCAGGAGCTGCGGCGGTTCCGACAACAACAAAAACTGCGGCAACGGATGATGAGGGCTCGGTAGAAACGGGCCCTGCTGTCCCGGGGCTTACGAGAGCCCCACTGGAGATCAACGGGCCGCGAGAGTGCGGTTCGGCTGTGGAGCTGGTCGTCCCCCGGGTGGAGGATGGTGGGGACGGGGAGGAGCGCCGCCATGTCAGGCCAGAGCAGGAGCCCACGGCGGGAAAAGCGCTCTCTGATAACACCCTGAACGATGAACTGATCAATAACTTCACAGTAGACCTGATCAGCTTGGACCGATTCTCTTCCGGAGCTCCGGGGGATCCCGAGGGCGGCGGGAACGTATCGGTGCAGGCAGTATACCGCAGCATCCTGGCGGACCCGCAACCCTCCGCCGTCTTCCTGCACTCCTTTCCGGATCCCCCGCCCGTCACAGAAGCCGGACTGTCTCTGGCGGAACCGGCGGAGCCGACCACCAATGTGACGACGGACCGGGCCGAGACGGCGGGCCGAGACAGAGGCTACACGGCTTTGGTCCAACCGGAGCTGAGGCCTGGCCCAGCTGAGAACGCCATGTTGGACGGTATCGCTGACCGGCTGTCGGTGCCGGACACCCTGAACCCAGAGCCCGGTTACAGTAAGAACTCAGCGGTGACCGAGGAGCTGCCGGCGCGCGGCCTGCGGGACCCCTCCCCTCCCTGCCGGTCCCCGCAGCGGCGGCCGATGATAGACACCGTGAAACAGGCCGGAGAAGATTTCCCTACTCCGGAGACTGGTCCCGAGCCTGGTCTCGATCCTCCGCCGCTCTCTACAGTGCAGGAATTGAGTCCCGGGTCCGAGGTCCGGGTCTCCCTGGACCACGTCATCGATGACGCGCTGGTGGTGTCCTTCCGGATGGGTGAGAAGGTGTTCTCCGGGGTGCTGATGGATGTTTCCAGAAGGTAAAAATGAAGTTATTTGTTCATGTCTAATAAGCACCCGCCTACATGTATGTATGTATATGATCAGTGTGACTCACCAATTTAGTTTGAAAATGGAGTACCCAGAGTACAGAGTACGTAATTGTAGCAGTACTCCCAGTTGTATGTCTTCATTACATTAGGAGATACAAAGAAAATAACTTTGTCTGCAAGTGATACAGCTAATTAAGTCACTCATATAAAGGGCTGGGTGTTGTTCAAATTTTTTTGATACAATGCCAATTTCAGCACCTTTGTTTTGATGCTAGTTCCAGAACGGTACTTTTTCAATACCTCAATAAATCATTTTTTTGCGTGATTTAGGCTTTTATCATGGTCATCGTCAATATTAATTTATTATTATTACTATTATTATTTTATGATTTCAACTCAATGAGTTATTTTGGTGAACTATGGGCTTTATCGAGTCAATGCTGACCTGAATGCAGTACAGGGTACAGTATAATCACACATACACTTAAAAATAAAAAACAGTAATGGAATAAACTGACAGAATAATATGAAAGTAAATAAATGATAAAATATAAAATAAATGAAGATATTAAGAAATTAATTCATGAAAAGTTTTTATTTCCATTTTAGGACTGCAACAACAATAAAAATTGATTAAAATTGGTTGTGTCCCACCATGTCATAGAGCTCATTGAGCAGACGGATGCACACTGCTGTAAAACGCCACAGAAGAGGAGAAGAGCTTGTGTTTTATTTAAACCATGATTGCCTGCTTGTAGTCTTGACAGATGAAGGTTGAAGGTGACGGCTTTGCTACAGTGATCCTCACCTTTAAATCTTTTTTACAAGCTATTTGACAACAATATTTAGGTTTTGCTTTTTTAATTATTCAAAATTTATTACTTTAAGGGCTGAGGTGTCCATGCAGTAACCTGTGATTTGTGCACTTTTTTGCACTGTCAACTTGAGATGTGTTTTTTTAAATAAGAAGTTGGAAATTAAGCAATGTTTTGGTTTTTTTTTTTTTAAATCTAATTCATCGGTTAATCAAAAATAATCAACCATTTAATCAGTTATATAAATAATCATTAGTTGCAGCCCTATTCCATTTACCTATCTATTCTTTTACTTAGTTTAGTTGTTCTTTCCTTTATTCTTCTTTATGTTTATTTTTCTGCCACCCTAAGGTGGTGTAGATATCCCATGATGCAGTGCAGTGATGGTTCTGTTCCTGTTTGCAGGTTTGGACCTTATGGTATCCCCATCACGGTGTTTCCCAGAAGGGACAACCAGAGTCGACCTCAGGTGTCTGTGCAGTCACTGCCAGCTACCGACGGCGACCCTTCCATCAAACAGGAAGACATTTCTCCCTCTCCCCACCACCCTCACCCCTGGACCTCCAAACCGCCGCCGCTGTTCCAGGAGGGGGCGCTGTACCCCCCACCTCTGTTCATCAGGGACACCTACAACCAGGCCTTACCTCAGCCGCTGCCACGAAAGATCAAGCGGCCAAAGCGGCGCTACCGCTGCGAGGAGCCGACCTCTATTATGAATGCCATCAAGCTCCGCCCCCGCCAGGTGCTCTGCGACAAGTGCAAAGGTGTGGTGGCATCAGGTGGGTACAGAGAGTCACGACGAGGCCCGGTGGACCTCAGGAGTGAGGAGGTGTCTCGGCGCCGGCGACCACCTGACGGACCGATTTCCTCTGAGGTCAAACGGCTGAGAAGTGACGACAAGGGAGGACGTTCAGCTGCAGACAGACGCTCATCCTCAGGGACACGTGAGTCCACTTCCACTCGCCGTGTCCTGAGGGGCATGGCTTCATCCTCGCCAGCACCATGTCTGAACTCTAAGAAGGGCCTGGCCAAAGGTTCGGCCGTCGACTGCTCCAAAGCACGGCAGGTTCTGAAGAAGCTGGCGAGAAGCTCACAGCCAGCGCCCCCGCTGCACCGCCGGCCCAAAGACCAGAACCTGGACCGCGCCAAGGCTGTGACCCGAGCAACTGCCCTGCAGAACCACAACCAGAAGGTCCACTTCACCCGTCGCCTGCAGCACCTCGGCGGCGCTGCCATGAGCGGCCACGCAGCACTTCCTCCTAGGATGCGCCTCAAACCTCAAAGGTATCGTACCGACGACAGCCAGGCGCCCCCTCCCTCCCCCCCTTCCAAACAGTGCGCTCGCTTGTCGCCTCCCAAACCTGCTGAAAGTCTTGGGCCAGATCTAGAGCCACCACCAGCCCCACCCCCTCCCTCGACCACAGGTCCTCCTCTAGCGCCCCCCCCCTCCTGTGCAGTCAGTGTTACCATGGAGATGCAGGAGGTGCCCCCCTCCCCAGAGGGGGCGGAGCAGGGTGTGGAGCCTCCTCACCCCTGCTCCTCCTCCCTGGACTCCTCCCACGTAGAGTGCAGCACCACAGAGACCTTTGACCTCCCCCCCCCTGGACACCCCCCCAGAGCCGACGGAGAGGAGGAGGAGGAGGCAGGTGAACTGAAGAGGCGCCGTAAGTCTTCCACGTCCTCCTCCTCCTCTTCCTCGTCCTCGTCGTCCTCCGTCTTCTCCAAGATGGTGTCTAAGTGCTCGCTGCCTGACGGCCGATTGGTTTGCGTCGGCGACATCGTCTGGGCAAAGATCTACGGCTTCCCCTGGTGGCCGGCCCGTGTGCTTGGCATCACAGTGTCGCGGCGTGGCGACACAGGGCTGGCGGTGCGGCAGGAGGCGCGGGTCTCCTGGTTTGGCTCCCCCACCACCTCCTTCCTTCCGCTCGCCCAGCTTTCGCCTTTCCTGGAGAGCTTCCAGTCCCGCTTTGACAGGAAGAGGAAGGGGCCGTACCGCCGCGCCATCGCTGAGGCCGCCAGCGCAGCGAAGCAGCTGACGCCTGAAGTCCGGGCACTGCTCACACAGTTTGAGACGTAGCATCAGCTACAGCCTCCAGCACCTGTCCTCCTGCCCTGCCTCTGCCACTCTGCCCCGCCCCCCACAGACTTATACCTGTCTGTCTGTCAAAGTGACAGGTGGATGATGTTCGTGTGCTGTTACCTGTTCTGTTCTTCCTGTGGGGGGGAGGGCAGGGCTTATTTCTGAGGTCACCTGCGAGCCGAATGGCTGACATGACCAGTAGAGATGCAGCGCTCATAGACACATTAAACAGCAGGGGGTGTAGCTTCCTGCAGCTTGCACTGTGAAAAGTCAGTGACAGCGTTTTCTCTCGCCGTCAGCGTGATGTCATGAGACTACTACACTATCATAGTGCATTATGGGAAACGTAGGATTCATTGGACAAAACGTAAAGTCAACCTGCTTATTGGCTGACAGCTGCATCAGAATGACATCACATATTTTCATCTGTAATAATGTATCAGTGACGGGAAAACAAACACTAATTATGATGGTAGAGCTATGCCAACAGCTGCTAAGCTAACAGCTGTGTTATTGATCTGTTTGTTTGGACGGCGTTGAGAAAAGCTGACGTGTCACTTCCTGGTGTGCTGGTTCTCCTGCTTCCTCCAAACATTTCTTTGGTTCAGATAAAAACTGTGAAATACAAATTGTTGATCAAACTGAGGCCGGGGGTCCCAAACAGGGTCCAGAGCGGTTCACAGTGCCTGAGGGTTCATGTTGATCTGATTGATACAGCGGCTGATACTCCACATAGTCCAGGTCCCCGTAATCCAGGTCTGGATCAGATCTCAAACCTACTGATCAAAGCTCAGAGATGTTTTACGTAGACAACGTCTCACTTCGTCTGTGTTTTAGACCCTCGAGCCTCAGTTAGCAGCGTTAGACCGACAGGTAGGACAGGTAGGACACTGACTGTTAGACAGTGCAGCTGCTCTGTTCTCACGATGACGATGATGATGAAGGTGGATTTTCCCTCTCTGCTGTTTGTAGTTCCAGCTGTCGGACTCTTTTTACCGTCTGTTTGCAGATCAGAGATCCTGAACTGAAAATAAAAGAATCCCTCTGAGAGTCAACTTGTGTATGTTTTTTTTTTTTTTTTCTTTCTGATGTTTTAAATCTATTAAAAAAACTGTCAAACTTCTCTTTGAATCGTCGTCATTTGAGCTCTTGTTCTCCTGTGGTGTCACTCCAGCAGTTGTGCTTGCTTAGCAGGCCTCAGTCAGAGTTTCTCACCTGCAAACAGATGTTTTGTAAATGGGTCTCCAGCTGTTTTTCTGTTCCTGATCTTCAGATAGAAACCAGTGGTTTTAACAAGACTGTAAGCTAAAGCTGCAGGGTTAGGATCACCAGCCGGTACTGAGTAAATACCGGAATGTAGAATACAGTTAATGTCTAAATGCTGAAGTATATTTATAATTAGATACTGGCTAAATACAAAGTCATATAGAGCTTACCAAATATTATCAGACCCTCAGCTTCACTTCCAGCATCGTCTCCTCCACTTTAATTGGACTCTTTCTTCCTCACTGAGTTCACTAATCTTCACCATTTTGAACAGGAGTGAGGAATTTAAACTGAATTCACCTTTTTAGACCAAATTTGATCCAGAACACTGGAATTCACCGAGAAGTCAAAAATGCATCCAGAATAACAAACAACCACGAAAAGATGTTTTTCTAATGATACTATATCCATAAAGAGTTGCACATGTTGATGCACGTCATTGTATTTTGGTAATCAGTGATAGTGAACACTTAACACTGGGTGAAGCAGTAACATGTTTGTTAATCACTGTATATAATCAGTTACTGGCAAAATACTAAGTTTTATATCTTATTATATCATCAGTGACACCTGTCTCTCTCTGTCTCTCTCTGCAGCTCACCTGTGAAGAGCTGCTGACGCTGAGACTTCTGCGCTGTGATTGGCTGAGAGGCCGGACATTAACAATCAATAATTATTTAAATGAAGAGTTTATATTTATAAATAATTGGACGCTGGAAGTTTCCAAGGATACCAGGTTGGTTTGATGACATCACATTTTATTTTGCTTCGTTCAATTGGCAATCAGATCACTGATCAATCAGCTCACAGATTATTGATTTAGTTTATTTGTTCTGAAGTAACAGACCTGCAGGTGACCTCTGGTTTCCATGGAAACAGTGGCAGAGAGGTGTCACTCACCAACTGTTTTCTGTGAGGAGTGAGACATCAGTGCAGAGATAGGTCAGGTTTAAAGTGACCTGCAGACTATGGCAAGCCGTTTTAACATTTAATAGCTAGACTGGATATGTATTACAGATATCTGTAATACAGTTCTTCCTAGTCAGAAAGAACATTTCAGATATCTACAATGACATTCTTCCTTGGACAAATGATGTCACTTTGCCATTCATGTGTATTGGGCTGTCAGTTTCCGATATCCACAGTTATATTCTGAAATTTAATTCTTACTAGGAAAAACTTGGTGGTGGCACGGTGGTATAATGGTTAGCACTGCCGCCTCACAGCAAGAAGGTACTGGGTTCGAATCCCGGGGCCTTTCTGTGTGGAGTTTGCATGTTCTCCTCATGTCTGTGTGGGTTCTCTCTGGTACTCCGGCTTCCTCCCACCATCCAAAAACATGCATGGGGATTAGGTTAACTGGTTAATTTAAATTGACCGTAGGTGTGAATGTGAGTGTGAGTGGTTGTCTGTCTCTATGTGTCCTGTGATGAACTGGACACTTGTCCAGGGTGTACCCTGTCTTTCACCCTAAGACAGCTGGGATAGACTCCAGCCCCCCTGACCCTATGAGAGGATAAGAGGGAGAAGATGGATGGATGGATGTTCTGAGGTTTGTGGTGAAGTATTAAGTGGTATATAATGGTGGACCTGATGTCTCCCACTGAACTGCACCTGAACTTGGCATTTTGGTCATCTCCATCTTTTTCTTTTTTTTTTTTTTTTTTTTTTCTTTGCAAGTAGAAGTGAAACCTGAGAGCGGAGCTAAGTGCAACCGAATGCTGAATGAGACTTTTATTTTGGCAACCAAGCAATTTTACAATTAACTGAGATGATGTAAAAACATGTTAGGATTAACCCTAACATGGTAACAACTTGTCAGTCAGTAGCATTTAGGTCCCACAGAGTCCAATTTCCATAGAATCCAGGTCTGGCAGGGTCCAGGTCCTGCAGGGTCTGTAGGTCTGAATTAACCTGTTCTCACAGATGTGTCTTTTATTTCTCTGATTTGAAAATTATGCAACTGTGTGATGAGATAAGTAGAAAATATTATTATTATATACGGAAGACAATAAATGCAATAAAAATACTGCATGCTTGAAACCAATTTGGAAGTTTTATTGATTATTGATCAGCAATCATGCTAACATGATGTCTCACTAAAAAAAGTCTAACGTGAAGTTATGCTAACAAAATCAGACTAACATAAGTTCATGCTAACATAAAGTCAGGCTAACATAAGGTCAGACTAAAAACAAGTTCCATTACCATTGAGTCATGTTAACAAGATCAGAGAATGTTAAGAGAATCAGGTTAAGTGACGTAGTGTAAAGAGAAATAAAGTAAGGTAAGGCAGGTAAACAGTATTTTAAGGTAAAGCAGAAAAAGATGAACAGAATCAAATTGATTTGAAACATAAAAGGATATTTCACCTGCTTCCTGATTCCTCACACAGGTAAGGACAAGTGTGTGTGTGTGTGTGTGTTGAGGTGGACTCACTGCTGACACACAGGGGAGTCGCATATCAGCTGATTGATGTCCAAGAAGTCATTAAAGCAGCTGGAGGGTTTCTCTAGTGGATAGAGTTGGACCATGAACACCTGTGGACAGGAAGTGAAGATAAGATTATCCTTTATTAGCCTTTATAAAAAATAAGTGTAATATCGTTAGTAGAAAAACAACCGAGTGGACATAAGTGAAGACATGGCGTTTTCAGACCGACTGACATAATATAAAACTAAGTTTTTCAAAGCAAATCGTGATGACAAAAGTAGACATCAGCGGGTTCATCTGCCACACGGTAAAATAAACACAGAAAATGTGTGGAATCGGCAGTAGATGTCGTAGCATGGCTTGGTGCAGATAAATAATGATTTATGAGTACAATGCTCGCTTTTGTTATTTTCCTTGATGTGACATTTGCTTTCCTATGGCCTTGTTTTTATTTGGAGGCAAATCAACACCCTCTGTTGATGACACATCATGGGTTCACTTAAATGGTATGGCCTGAAAACAGCCACAGTAGACCAACTGGTGTAAATGTTATAGGTGAATAAATTACAGTGGTATTGCACGTTAATAGATAAAAAGATGTATGTGGAAGTATTTCAGAAGAGTTGGTTCAATCCCAACCCTAATCACTCCTCCCGTCATCTCCGTCTTTCCTCCATATTAAGGGTTGTCTCAAACCTCATAAAGAGGAGGGCTCGTTCAGCCTTAAATAGAGAGTCTGCATCGATGCTCACTATAGGCTTTAACAGGAAGTGTGATGGCAAAAGATGGGGAGGAAACAACATACAAATTTCAGTTCCTCATATGTTTTTCCCTCACACCTTTGTCACACTGACAGAAAATAAAACAAAAAGCGTGATTTGGAAAGATAAAAAAGAGAAAAGTATCAGTATCTTCCTCTTTGTTGACGTTTGGTTTTGATTTTTCAGCCCTGCATCCTCAAAATTTAAGAACAACTGGCAGCAAAATATCAGATGGTCCTGGGGTTGAACGACTGGTGGAATCACTGACATTGATTTGAGGTATAATGTTCCTCCTCCTGCACAGGAGGCGTCTTTCTGTTGCCATGGCAAAGAGTGCTCACGTGTTCAGGTGGAGTGAGGAGGGCGTCCCATACCTGCTCATCTTAGTTATAGACTCCCCTTCAGGTAAAGAGCCTCCACAGCTGGAGTGAGACTTCATGAGGAGTGACGCTGGTGGTGGAGGGTAGTGTGGAGGGGGGTTTGGGATTGGGCATTGGACTTTGAACACCTGTGGACAGGAAGCGAAGAGTTGGACTCTGAACACCTGTGGACATCAGAGGTGTCTCTGATCTCTGACCCACCTGAACAGGTGAGGGGCTTCTGTCACATGGACACTTGTGAGGTGGTTAATGATCTGTTGTTAATCTCCGTGGACTTTCACCTGAAACTCTCTCTACCTCTCTCTCTCTTTCTTCAGTGTTTGTGGTCGATCACCTTGAAGTCAGATGGCTGCAGGTGTAATGGAAGACGCCTGTGAGGTAAACTGATTATTGATTATAGATTAATTACTGTCTCTTGAAACAATGTTGTATCAATGGACAGGTGAAGAGGTGATACTAATCACTGTTTGCCTTCTGATTGGTTATTGATCATGTTCTGATTGATGATTGGTACAGGGAGTATTGATGTCTGTGTAGGTTCTGAGTCATCCAGGTCGAGGTAAATCAAAAAGAGCAAAAAAGAGTCACCTGAGGCCTCATGGATCAAGACTTGTGTGGACATACTGAGAGCTGGTGTACGCCATCAAAGTGCAAACAGCAGAATCCACTCTCCTTCTCTTGATTCATCCCAATCAGGTGGAACTGAGCGCATTGACTCCGCCCTCACCACACCCAGAAATAAATATACTAATTAATTTAAATAGTCTCCACAGTGGAGCTCTCCTCTCCACGATCACTACCACGGCTAGCCACGGTCACTGAGTTAAAAGCTCAGGATTAGATGCCATATGTGCTGAACTTGATGGATCACACTGATGAGAAACAGGAGTGAAGTTCAAGAAAGAAGCTGATGAAGTTCTTTGTGACTTAAGCAGTGTGTAGATGATAATCAGGGATGCACACATGTAAACCATGAGTCAGGGAGCAGACTGATGACCAACACCATGCTGTTTATTAGGATGGACAAATCATGCGTTGAGCCGTAGTGACAGTTTCCCAGCATCCTCTCTGAGTGTCGCCAACAGACCAAAAGCATCAAAACCAGGCATAAACTAGCTATGACGTTGTGTGAAGCAGCTCCAGTTTCCACGCTGTCGATCCATCTGAACATTAGCGTGGATGCTGGAGGAGCTTTTGTGATACATGAGACCCTGGTGTTTAACTGTGAACCTCATGTTGAAACTCATGTTGTGCCCTTCCTGCGGTCTATTCAGGTCTCCGTGTATAAACTTAGTATTACCTGCATTAACAACTGTGTTTGTCCAACCAGACTCTTGATGACCTGGCAGAGGGGCGGAGCCACAAGGCAGACAGGGCAAACCAGCCAATGGAGGGTGATGGAAATAAAAAACAGCCAAAGGGACAGCCGGGGGCGGGCTCAGACATGATTTACACCATTGAAGATGTACCACCCTGGTATCTCTGTCTTCTACTGGGACTGCAGGTAAAACTGGGATTGTTAACTCACTGAGTGCCAGCCCTTTTAGAAAAAGGAAAGTGGCTTGTACTGCTAAATTGGCCATTTTCAGTCATCTTTCAAGACCCACAGAATATTTTGTACTATGTTATCTTGTTCCATTCTGGTTTTATCTGAAGTTTAGTAGAGGCTAGTTTCACCAAAAATACTTATTTTTCCCTAGTACTGAACGCTCTGCTCTTTGATCCCAACGTCTCCACTTCCAGCTTCGATCTCTGTGGCTGTGATCTACCATCTCTTCATGTTCCATCCATCCAGCCATCCATCCATTTTCTTCGGCTTACCTGGAGTCAGGTCACAGGGACAACAGCTTGAGTGGGGAAGCCCAGACTTCCCTCTACACAGCCACTTTGTCCAACATTTCCGGAGGGATCCCGAGGCTTTCCCCGGCCAACCGGGAGACAGTCTCTCCAGTGTGTCCTGCGTCGTCCCCGGGGTCTCCTGCCGGTGGGACGTGCCTGGTACACCTCCCCAGGGAGGCGTCCAGGAGCCACCTTATCTGGCTCTTCTTGATGTGGAGGAGCAACAGCTCTACTCTGAGCCCCTCCTGGATGACCGAGCTTCTCACCCTATCTCTAAGGGAGAGCCCAGACACCCTGCGGAGGAAGCTCATTTTGGCCGCTTGTATCCGTGATCTTGTTCTTTCGGTCACAACCCACAGCTCTTGACCATAGGTGAGGGTAGGAACGTAGATCGACTGGTAAATTGAGAGCTTCGACTTTTGGCTTAGCTCCCTCTTCACCACGACGGCTCAATACAGCGTCCACATTACTGCAGAGGCTGCACTGATCCGTCCGTCGATCTCCCGCTCCATTCTTCCCTCACTCATAAACAAGACACCGAGATACTTAAACTCCTCCATTTGGGGCAGCATCTCCTCCCCGATCTGGAAAGAGCACTCCATTTTCCGATTGAGGACCATGACCTTGGATTTTGTGGTGGTGATTCTCATCCCTACCACGTCACACTATTCGCTCCAGTGAGAGTTGAAGATCGTGGCTTGATGAAACCAAGAGAATTGCATCATCTGCAAAAAGCAGGGACGTGATACTGAGGCCACCTAGTGACATTCCACATCCCCAAAGCTAGCTTATGTAGCAGGGGTATTGGACTGCCATGGTCCATGCCTTCGACCGCCACCCAGTGTTGACCCAAGATGCCTTTTTGGGCTATGCCCGGCCGGGCCCCATGGGTGTAGGCCCAGCTCCAGAGGGGGGGTTAGGGTTAGGTACCCGCATCAGGGCAAGGGAAGAAATGGATCAATGATGTGTTCCTCATATGGGGGTCTTGAGTCTCCTTTTGCTTTGGTGGCATGGCTCAGTGGGTAGAATGGCCGTCTTGTAACTGGAAGGTTACCGGTTCAATCCCAGCCTGGAGCGTTCATGTCGAGGTGTCCCTGAGCAAGACACCGACCCCCCAAACTGCTCCTGATGGGTCGTGGTTAGCGCCTTGCATGGGAGCTTCTGCCATCAGTGTGTGAATGTGTGTGTGAATGGGTGAATGTGATGTATATTGTAAAACACTTTGGGGTATTGTTGCAGGTATAGTACAGCGCTATATAAATACAGACCATTTACCATTTACCATTTGTCTGGTCCCTTACCTAGGACCTGTCTGCCTTGGGTGACCCTACCAGTGGCATAAAATCCCTGACAACCTAGCTCCTAGGTTCACTGGGATACAAAAACCTCCACCATGATAAGGTGACGCTGAAGGAGGCGCTCTTTATGTTCCAACTACCTATCCCAGAAGCCCCAAAATTACTCAGAGCACCCCTTGTGCCATATACATCATTGTCACTCAATGAGTTATTATTATTATGATTATTATTAAAACATGTTCACAATGTATATAGACTGGGAATAGATTGGGTTTAGACTGGGCTGATTCACCTCTCAGAGATTTAGGATTTGTCAAAGCTTCAGCTCTCAGTTTGGTTCTTTTGGCTTCCTGCCAAAAGAAAGGTCCTTGACCTCTACAGGTAAGATATGTAGTAAGAGATGGCTGCCTCTCTAGTGGCTCTGCAGTACTCAGCTGTTAGTTGTTTGTTTTTAGATTTCTCATATCCTACTGACTCTATTATTACCTCTACAACTGAGTGGGTTATCTTGTGTACTCAAGAGAGGAGCTCCTGGTCGGGAGGACAACAGCACAAGTCGGTATGCGACTCAACATCCCACCTGAGCTGAGGAGGAGATACAGGGGATGCAAGGCTGGGGCTAAAGGAGGTTCTTCAAACTATCTATTCCCTCGATTATTACGGGGAATGTGAACATAGAGCTGTCTGCATTGAACAACCAGCAGATTTACCAAGAGAGCAGCTTGTTGAAGGAGCACACACCTGCTGGCCACATTTAAAGCAAAGTGTACAACTGTTGATTGGTGGACTTGAAAAGTAACTCTTTAGTCCTTTATAACGTGTCCATTGGAGCACTGTTTATTAATTGTACATTGTTAGAATACTTACGCATTAAGCAGGTCCGCTATTGTCTGCCAGGTTTTCTCTCTTTCCTTGATTACTGTACTTGTATTTCCCTTCTTTCTTATGATGTGTTTCACCTCTTCATAGAGCTCCATCAGGAGCTGTTGTTCAGCAGCTGTAAAGTAAGATGCTCCCATCAGTGATTCTGTGTTTGATCCCATAGTCTATTTATGAATGTCGTGATCACACACTTATCCCAACTATGCACACCTGGCTTGACATAGCCGCGTCTTTTCATCCTAGCTTGGCAAACGTGCAACCAATTAAGCCAAGATACACCGACCAGACGAGGTCAAGCTGCGCTTGCTCAGTTGTCCTGGATTTCTTTATTCTCCTTTCGTGTAATACCCCCCAGGTCGCATGTAAGTGTTGTTGTTTCATGTGTTGCAACTTTGCAAAGTGTACAATAACAGCACAGATTGGAAAATGTCCAAGTGCTAATGCATGCTGACATGGTCAATAAAAAGGTGTGTCAGATCGCTGTGTAGAAACAGTCAGTTCACATCAGGAGTACCTGATTGTTGGGATTTCTTCAGAATGACATACAGTAGGACTAAATTACGTATGAGCTTTTTAGTATGATGTCACCTGTTCTTCTCTGTCCTCAGCACTATCTGACATGTTTCAGTGGAACTGTAGCAGTCCCCTTTATCCTGGCCGAGGCCATGTGTGTCGGTCAAGACCAGAACACCATCAGTCAACTGGTTGGAACCATTTTCACCACCGTCGGAATCACAACTCTGATCCAGACCACTGTAGGAATCAGGTGAGTCTGAGGGAGTCAGGTGAGTGTGATACAGTCATGGTCAAAAGTTTCCATACACTTGTAAAGTGTATAAAACTCTCTTGAGTTTCCAGTTATTTCTACAACTTTGATTTTTCTCTGATAGAGGGATTGGAACAGATACTTTTTTGTCACAAAAAACATTCATGACGTTTGGTTCTTTTATGACTTTATTATGGGTCAAGCTTGTGGATGGCTACAAAAAGCGCCTAATTGAAGTGAAAATGGCCAAGGGACATGTAACCAAATATTAGCATTGCTGTATGTATATTTTTGACCCAGTATCCAATGAGCCCTATTTAAATGGCCTCAGAGAAGTCATCAGCTGTAGTCACTCATGATCACTCACAAGAAGTTAAGAGGCCATGCTATGTAGCTCATTTCATTGACACAACTTTCTAAGTCACCAAAATTGCTCATTCATGTTGCTGTATGTATATTTTTGACCCAGCAGGTTTGGTCACATTTTCAGTTGACCCATAATAAAGTCATAAAAGAACCAAACTTCATGAATGTTTTTGTGACAAAGAAGTATCTGTTCCAATCACTCTATCAGAGAAAAATCAGAGTTGTAGAAATAACTGGAAACTCAAGAGAGCCATGATATTATGTACTTTACAAGTGTATGGAAACTTTGGACCACGACTGTGTGTGTTTTTCTTGCAGGCTTCCTCTCTTTCAGGCCAGTGCATTTGCTTTCTTGATCCCTGCTCAGGCCATCCTGGGTCTGGAGCGCTGGAGGTGCCCCAGTGACGGTGAGTCTGTGTTCTTATGAAATAAACAATAAAATGATGATAGAAATAATAAAGCTTTCTGTTCTCTGCAGAGGAGATTTATGGGAACTGGAGTCTTCCACTCAACACCTCACATATCTGGCAGCCACGTATCAGAGAGGTTTGTGATTATCAGGTGTTCAGTAGGTTTGACTGATCCAGGTGAGACTTGAGCAGCAGACAGGTGTGTTTTACCCTTGTTGGTGTGTCTCAGATCCAGGGGGCCATCATGGTGTCCAGTGCTGTGGAGCTTCTGATTGGTCTGTGTGGGTTGCCAGGTTTGCTGCTGGAGTACATTGGGCCACTCACCATCACTCCAACCGTCTCTCTGATCGGCCTGTCTGCCCTCACCACAGCTGGAGACCGGGCCGGGTCTCATTGGGGCCTGTCAGCGCTGTGAGACACCTGTCTGTCCACCTGTCCGTCTACCTGTCCGTCCACCTGTTCATCCACCTGTCCGTCCACCTGTCTGTCCACCTGGCCGTCCACCTGTCCATCCACCTGTCCGTCCACCTGTCTGTCCACCTGTCCAGATATGACTCCCTCTGTCCTTTACAAATGACCTTCACATTTCTGAGGAAAAACTGGACAGATCCAAGGAGTCTAGACCTATAACAGTATAACTAAGGATTGATCCAAGGCAGCCTGAGTCAGCCTTGGATCAGTCCTAACTATAAGCACTATCAAAAAGGAAAGTCTTAAGCCTACTCTTGAATAAGGGGATGGTGTCTGCCTCCCGGACTGAAAGAGGGAGTTGGTTCCATTGAAAAGGAGGTTGATAACTGAAAACTCTAGCTCCCATTCTACTTTTATAAACCCTAGGAACCGCTAATAGTCCTGCATTCTGAGAGTGCAGAGTTCTAGCAGGATTATAAGGCACTATTAGCTCTTTAAGATGGTGCCTGACCATTCATTGCCTTGTAAGTGAGGAGGAGGATTTTAAATTCTATTCTAGATTTTACAGGGAGCCAGTGTAGAGAGGCTAACACCGGAGAAATATGGTCTCTTTTCCAGGTTCTGGTCAGAACACGTGCTGCAGCATTCTGGACCAGCTGGAGAGTTTTGATAGACTTATTAGGGCAGCCTGATAATAAGGAATTGCAGTAGTTCAGCCTAGAAGTTACAAAAGCATGGACTAATTTTTCTGCATCATTTTGAGAGAGAATATGCCTGATTTTTGCAATGTTACGCAGATGGAAAAAAGCAATTCTAGCTTTTTGTTTCTTGTGGACGTTGAAGGACATATCTTGGTCAAAAATTACCCCTAGATTACTTACAGTGGTGCGAGAGGCTGGTGCAAAGCAATCTAGAATAAGTAAGTCATTAGATAATTTATTTCTGAGATTTTCAGGGCCAATTAGAATAACTTCAGTTTTAAGTTTAACATCAGGAAATTGCCATCCAGGTTTTTATGTCCGTAAGGCATGCTGGCAGTTGACTTGAATGATAAATATAGCTGAGTATCATCTGCATAACAGTGAAAGTTTATGGAGTATTTTCTAATAACATTGCCTAGAGGAAGCATATATAAAGTGAATAGAATTGGCCCAAGCACAGAACCTTGAGGAACTCCATAACTGACTTTGGAGTGCATGGAGGACTCATCATTAACATGTACAAACTGGGATTGGTCTGATCAGTAGGACTTTAACCAGTTTAATGCGGTACCGCTGATGCTAATTAAATGTTCTAATCTCTGTAACAGGATATGGTGGTCAATAGTGTCGAAAGCAGCACTAAGATCTAGCAAGACAAGAACAGACAAGTCTGCTGTCTGATGTAATTAACAAGTCGTTAGTGATTTTCACGAGCGCTGTCTCTGTGTTATGATATTTTCTAAATCCTGACTGAAGAAGAAGAAGAATTCCTTTATTAGTCCCTCAATGAGGGAAATTTCAATTTACACTCTGTTAGTATTTTTTTTATTTTCAGTTGCACATTACACACAAGTTATGAAACGCACATGCACTATAGAAGAGGTGTCAGAGTGAGGGGGCTGCCCCATATCCAGGCGCCCCGAGCAGCTGGGGGGTTCGGTGCCTTGCTCAAGGGCACCTCGGCAGTGCCCAGGAGGAGGAACGGGCACCTCTCCAGCTACCAGTCCACTCTCCACACATGGTCCGATCTGGACTTGAACTGGCGACCCTCCGATTCCCAGCCCAAGTCACTGCAGACTGAGCTACTGCCGCCCAGAAAGTCCTCAGATAGATTATTGTTCTGGAAGAAGTCACACAGCTGACTGCACACTGCTTTCTCAAGGATCTTAGAGAGAAAAGGAAGGTTGGATATTGGTTGATAGTTGGCTAAAACTTCAGGATCAAGAGTGGGCTTCATCAGAAGAAGTTTACGATTAGATTACGGCTACTTTAAATGACTGAGGTACATAGCCTGACAGCAAAGATAAGCTGATCATGTTTAATAAAGAGGTACTCAGTAACGGTAACTGTCTGTCCACATGTCAGTCCAGCTGTCTCTAACTGGCTGTCTCTCACTGTGTCTCTGCAGGTGTATTTTTCTCATCGTGCTGTTCGCTCAGTACCTTAGATCGACTTCACTTCCTTTTCCTGTTTACAGCAGGAAGAAAGGACTCACCTCCACCAGAGTCCAGATCTTCAAGATGTTTCCTGTAAATAAGAAATAAACAAAATCCTAATCAGGTGATGATGTCAGTGATGATGTCAGTCCCTCAGATGTCCATTCTTTTGAAATCAGAAAAAAAACAGTGTCTTGTTTCAGTTTTTTGGTCCATTTTGAGTCATATTTCTAGACCCACAGAATATTTTGTACTATGTCTCTGAAAACAGTGAATATCTCAAATGAAAGAAGAGACTCTCTATTTCTTCATGAAAAAAAATTTTGTTTTTACCTTGTTCCATTCTTGTTTTATCAGAGGTAGAGTAGAGGACACTTTCACCAAAATCACCACTTTTTCTCCAGATTCTGTTTGTTCTGCTCTCTAATCTCGATCGTCTCCACTTCCTGTTTTGATCTCTGTGGTGTATACCGTCTCTTTATGCTCTGACTACATCTCCCAGAAGCCCCAGCATTACTCACAGGCTGTGGGAGACCCGCTGCAGAAAAAACACTTTCACTGCTTTATTATGTCAATGGCACTCAAAAGTCAATCTTCTGAACATTTATGTTCAGAAAGGTCTTTTCATTTTTGAACCCTCTATTTCAGATCATCCTCGCCGTCATGGTGGTCTGGCTCGTTTGCTATATTCTCACTCTGACCAACCTGTTGCCAAGTGATCCTGGTCACTATGGATACAAGGCCCGGACCGATGCCCGTGGTGACATCATGACTTCATCACCCTGGTTCAGAGTGCCCTACCCCTGTAAGACGCCTGGAATCACAGGCTTCACACGTTGCTATGGTAGCAGAGTTTTCTTTAGGGAAACTGACTTCCTGTCTTTGCCCCTTCTGATAGGCCAGTGGGGGTCGCCGGTGGTAACAGTTGCTGGGGTGTTGGGGATGCTGAGTGCCACCATGGTGGGCATCGTGGAGTCGATTGGTGATTATTATGCCTGTGCTCGTCTGTCTGGAGCCACACAGCCTCCAGTCCACGCCATCAACAGGTGAGACAGAAAGTAAACAGGAAGTAATGTGATGTCACCTGGCAGACTTGTAAGTGTTTCATAGTGTTTGTTTTCTTCAGGGGGATCTTCACTGAAGGAGTCTGCTGTATCATCGCTGGTCTCTTAGGGACAGGAAATGGGTCCACCTCCTCTAGTCCAAATATAGGCGTTCTGGGCATCACCAAGGTAACCGAGGCCACACCCACCTGCAAGGGGTTTAGACCCCTAAAACTAGTCCTCAGACTTTTAAAACTAGTCCTCAGTCCATCTATTGAGTTACTTTTTGAATGAAGTAACTAATAACTTTTTTTAAACTAAAACTAACAAAAACAAGGAAACCTGCTCTAAAAACTAAATGAATCAACTGAATTAGAGAATAAAATGTTAAAACAAAATCAAACTAAACAACAATGAAAGATCCCAAACTATGATGAGCCTTCCTCAGACTGGCTGACAGGTTGACTCTGTCCAGGTGGGCAGCAGGAGGGTGGTCCAGTATGGGGCTGGTCTCATGCTCGTTCTGGGAACATTTGGGAAGATCACCGCTCTGTTCGCTTCACTGCCAGATCCCATCCTTGGAGGAATGTTCTGCACGCTGTTTGGTGAGTCCCAGATAATGTGGCAGGAGGGTGTGCCACCATCTCACGCCACCAGGGGGTGCGTGAGATGAAAAGTGTAATGGTGTTCTGGTGTAAAAAAAATAATTAAAAAAAATAAATAAATACACAGTTCTGGCAAAGCAAGCTTTGAGAGTTCTGACGCCCTTCGCCACAACTTATCTCTGCGAGGCTGGTTTCTCTGCTATGGCAGCAGTTACAACTAAATATTGGCAAAGACTGGATGCTGTAGAGAAGGATTTGAGGCTTAAACTTATCATTTTTTGGGGGGGGGGTGCGTCAAGCTGGTTGGGACATAGAAAGGGGTGTGCCGGAAAAAAGTTTGGGAACCGCTGATTTAATCTGTCATCATTGATTCCAGTCATTTTTAGACAAATGGTGATTCTAGATGATTTTACAGTCATTAGATAATTTACATATATTCCATTTAAATATGAATAGCCATCCCAGAGGTGGCACAGTGGTGTAGTGGTTAGCACTGTCGCCTCACAGCAAGAAGGTACTAGGTTCATTTCCCGGCCCGGTGTGGAGTTTGCATGTTCTCCTCATGTCTGTGTGGGTTCTCTCTGGTACTCCGGCTTCCTCCCACCATCCAAAAACATGCATGGGGATTAGGTTAATTGGTTAATTTAAATTGACCGTAGGTGTGAATGTGAGTGTGAGTGGTTGTCTGTCTCTATGTGTCCTGTGATGAACTGGACACTTGTCCAGGGTGTACCCTGTCTTTCACCCTAAGACAGCTGGGATAGACTCCAGCCCCCCTGACCCTATGAGAGGATAAGAGGGAGAAAATGGATGAATGGATAACCATCCCAGAGTAACAAGATGTTCCTTTATTAAACCAGCAGCTCCTTTAAAGTGAAGCCCCACAGTAATTCTACAGACAGAAAGCAGGAATCAGAAGAATAAAAACACGCCAGAGGTCTGATAGAAGACAGCTCACATGTCTGCACAATGAAAGAAATGAGGACAGATCCAGACACATTAATTATGGAGCTGGTAGACACTCACCATGAGAGGCCTCATCTGTCTAAACTGAAGAAAAACATGTTTAACTTACATTTAAAGTGTCTGTGATAACTATAATAATTTAGCACAGACTGGTCCCTGTGGTCATCAGGAGGAAGGCAGGACTGTTACAGTCCAGGTGTGACGGCCCTCTGGGGCCTCTCCTTCCTCATCAGGACACATTGTGGAGGACAGCACGGCCCTCAAAGGACCGACCCTTCAGGAGGTCAAAGGTCATCTCCATCCTGACCATGACTGTAAGCCTGCTGAGCTTCCTGGAGGTCTGTGTCTGGTGTCAGGACAAAAGGGTGGCAAGCAGCAGAACACCTGAGAACTCACCTGTCAGGACTAAACCTCAGAAACAGCCCTGATGTAGAGAGAGGCTATTAATAGAGACTGTGTGGCTCACCTTGTATCAGGAGCTGATAGAGTCCAGAGGTCTGGAAAACTCTGGAGTCCTGGACCGAGCCAGGCCACTTTGTCACAACATTACTGATGAGACAGTCAAATGCCCTATTCGCACGGGATTAGCATTACCTGGGGATGTCTGGTAATTTGCAAATTACCGCCCCACCTCTGTGTTACATGCAGCGCATTCGCACGGGATAAGCAAAGTCTGGAAATTACTCTGTTTTACTGACATCACGACCGGTGTTGTGATGTTTTTAGAGGACCGATCACAGCCCTAGCCGTCTCTGTTTTCTCTTGACGGAGTGACGGACAGTTAAAAAATATTTCATGTGCCTGGAGAGAACGGAGAGGCTCTCTACCAGGCTCTCCAGTGCAGCTGAAGCACCCCTGCCGTGAAATGCACCCCCTCGCAATTCGCCTCATATCACAGAATAACGCAGGGGAAAATGCTATTTTGTTATTTAATTATTTGTGAGGGAGATAGAAGAGAAGAACATCGGATGCTTTTGGTCTTTAAAGCTCCTCTAAAGAGAGAAAATAACAGACGTTCTTCTCAACACAAAATTGGTAATAGCGAACACAAACCAACACCTTTCTGTATGTTTCTGTGGAAATATACCCCAGCCATAATTACTAAATATATTAAATGGATTTTTTGAGCAAGTTGAATGTATTTGACTTGCGTTTTACAAGGCTGGAGGGCGAGGGCGTGCATTTCATGGCAGGAGGTGCTTACTGCGGCACAACACCTGCACCACAACAGAGACCTGGAGTTGGATAACATATTACGCAGTTGGAAAAGTATATTTGGCGCTTATAATGAAGTTTTGATGAGTTGTCAAAACTGCTTATCAAAATTTTTATCACATTTTCCATTATTCAAGACAGAAAGAGATAGAAAAGGCACGCAATTACAACTACAAACACAGAGATGCAGATTTGCACAGAACTAGTATAATTACCGGATGTCTGTGTTTGGTGAAATATAGTTGGTAATTTGCAGCAGAATTTTTACTTCTCAAATTACAGACATGGCGCATTCGCACAGGATTGAGATCTCAGACATCCTCCGCAATTAAAAATAATCCACAGGTCCACAGGTAATACTAATTCCGTGCGAATAGGGCTAAAGTCAAAGTCAGCTTTATTGTCAGTTCTGCAGTATGTACAGGACATACAGAGGATTGAAATTACGATTCTCTCAAACCTTGGTGTATGAAAAATAAAGTCAAATAAATTATAAAGATAAAAAGGAGTGCAATTATCAAAAAATCACTGAGACATGTTAATAGATAGACAAGGCAAGTAAAGTCAGTGCAAATATATGGTTATAATGCAAAAGTTAGATTATTGAATTATATGATTAGATTATATGAATAAGTCTCTATAAATTTAATATTTATATATATTTAATAAATGTATACCTCTGCTGATTGGCCTCACCTACAAAGAAGAACAGGTAGAGAGGAGAAGGAGTGAGAACAGGAGAACACAGCACCACCTACAGGCAGAGTGCAGTCTGTTATGGCGCTTTTCCACAGGCGTGGTACGGTACGGCACGGCTCTACACGGTTGTGGTGCTTTTCCACTAGTAAAATATGTCGTCAACCGACTGCCTTCCACTGATTGGCCAGTGAGTGTTGTCATTGGAAGCATCATTGGACTAGACTATTGTATTTTGTCTCGCTGTCTGGAGTCTTCACCGTCTCTCTTCTTTCGCTCTGTGTGACAAAAAGCCACAGAGCGAGCAACAAATTCATGATCGCTTCAGTGTCATCCATTGTTTGTGATAGTAGTGTTGTTGTTCTTCTTCTTCCCAGTTTTCTGTCAGGTTCGCGCTACCGTATGACGACCACACCCACACCGAGGAGGTACTTTGAGGTACTCAGTTGTAATGGAAAAGCACCAAAACCATACCGTTACTGTGTAGTGGAAAAGCGCCATTAGAGGAAGCTGCACTGATCCAGGACTAGTTTCACCCGGTTTGATTAATCCAGTCTTGGTGCAGCAAGGTGAAGCTGGACTCTCTGGATCGGGACTGGTTGAACCAGATCAGTCACTTATCCTGGATGCCTGAGTCCTACTTTTGTGTAACGGGTCCCTGTTGTGTCAGTGATGTCATTATAATAATGATACAGGCGTGTTGTGTTTCTCAGGTATGATCACAGCTGTCGGACTCTCTAACCTGCAGCTGGTGGATCTGAACTCTTCGAGGAATCTTTTTGTTCTTGGGTTCTCCATGTTCTTCGGTCTGACCCTGCCGTCGTACCTGGACACACATCCCAACTCCATCAGCACAGGTGAGTCTGTCACTTGGTGTAGATGTAGTCTTTAATGTAGCCCTGGTTCTGTTTTGTGTCCCTCCTGGACATGGACTGATCCAGCATCAGTATTTTGTTCTGTAACAGGAAGTCAGAAACCCTGCAGGAACCTACAGACCAATTCTGTGTGTGTTCAGGTCTTGAAGAGCTGGATCAGATCCTGACGGTTCTTCTGTCCACTGAAATGTTTGTTGGAGGTTTCCTGGCTTTTTGCCTCGATAACACAATGCCAGGTAACACACACACACACTGTTTGTTCAGATCCCCAGTACAACAGTAGTCCTCATTCATATTTTAACTTTACACAGAATATACATCAGTATGCACATTAAGTCCTGTAGGGGGCACTAACAGCACTTCAGTCACCAGGCCTCATGGATCAAGATCAGTGCCGCCAATCCTTAAAGGCAGAACTCGCACTGTGCGTCGGGCCTCATCCTTCGTGAGGGGCCACATTTGCATATGGATGGATGGTCTCTCTGTAGGGAACACACCCCGGCCTTTATTTGAGAAAGTGTTATGAAAATACAACTTGTAATGTCATCGCTGGTGTGTTCTTCTTTCTCCAGGTTCCAGACAAGAGCGAGGATTGAAGGAGTGGATCTCCTCCTCTTCCTCCTCCTCCTCCTCCTCCTATGATCTTCCTCTGGGGATGGGCGTGGTCAGACAGACTCACTGGCTCAGACGGTTTCCTATCAGCCCCTCCTTCAGAGGCTTCCAGACACCACCTGAGGAGGAGGAGGAGGAGGTCCAAGGAAGAGGAGAAGAGGAGGAAGCTGCTGACTTGCCGAGTACCAAGGTGTGACTGTGATGTCATCAACGACATTACCTGAGAGGGAATCACAACTTAGGGTATCAAGTGGAAATGTTTTCTAGGTGATTCATTCATCAACTGCTGCTGCGATCACTGACTTTAAATCACTGGGGATAAATCACATTCATTGTTACAAAATTTAGTAACCATAGTGGCACATCTTCCCCATGGCAACAGCAGCTGAGGCTCATGGGTATTTATAGTCAGATTATTGAATTGTCACTAACAGGTTCATAATGTGAAGTCAGTCAACGAGCCAATCAGAACCGCTCCTCAGTGTGATGTCATGGCTTGATGAATAGACTTTGGCTGTAGTTATAAAAAAAAAACATTTATACATTTGTTAGATGAAGAATAAACATAAATACTATTACTACTACTCATAATAATAATAATAATAATGTCTAATAATAATAACAACAAATTATTTTCATCATCTCTCTAATGGTTGAGTCATCAATAGATCTGAGTTCATTAGTTTATCAGAATAATAATAATAATGCAGTCTGTGTAGAAAGAAATCCAGGATCTGTTTAGAATCTCTTTTACAGTTATTATGCCAATAGTTATTTCATGTTGCTGCTTGTTCTTAATATTTAAATCAAAACATATCTGCTCATAAAAACAGTGACAGACTCAGTGTTTTCTTGTTGTGTCATAAACCAGACGTGTTCATTAACATGATGTTTGCAGTTTCTATAAAACATGAGTTCATGTCTGATAACAGGAAGCTGTTAGAATAGAACAGAATAGAATAGAATACAATAGTTTTTTATTCATCCCCCTTGGGGGAAATTCACCCGCCACAGCAGCATAGACAAAATCACAGACACATTGCAGTAGTTAAAAAAAAGCAGTAGTGACATAATAGTAATAATAATAAAATAGAATAAAATATTTACAAAGAACTAAATACAATGGAATAAAAAATATATATTTTACTTGTATAAATGAAACTGTTGATTAAACACAATTATTATATATATTCTTTTCGATGTGAAAAAAGGCAGTGCAATTTTTTTTTTCTGTTAGTGCATGTGTGTAACCCTTCAGGCTCACCTGGACAGGTAGACAGATGAACAGATGGGGACAGGTAGACACACATTAGCTCCCTAATTATTCTTCATTTAGGTTTACGCTGATCTTTTTATTTTAGCCTAATTAGGAATGTTTGTGTGTTGATATGCATTTTTTCATTCAGTGTTTCATCAAAAAAACATACTGTTATTTCATATTTTAATCAAACTTTTGAATGAAAACCTGGACACAGAACCACAGATAAATAAAGTGTTCCTCACTCGGCTCTGCAGTCTCCTCTATCAGTAAAATCCTTTTCCCCCTGTCTCCATTACCTGGTCTGTTCCACCACTCACTGTCTGTGGAACCTGCCCCCCGTCCCTCTTTCACATAATGGTATGATCCTAGTCGGTCCTCGCATGTGATTGGCCGCTTGCTGTGCCCGTCAGAATCTGCTGGTCTCTCTTGGTACCTGCTGTTGTTGCTGGTCTGTGCCGGTCCCGGTTGGTCCTTGCTGGTCTCTGCTGGTCTGAGAGCTGGACTGTATGCCTAAGTTTGAGTTCAGAAGTGCGGAGGTAAGTTTTCAGCTCTTGCTAGAGTTGTGAGGATGAATGTTTTGGTGTAAAATCCGGACTAAGGTCAGTTAAAATATTTCTTATCCGGATCACTGTCCCCGTAAACAAATTGATCCGGATTATTAGAAACGGACTCCCGTTTTATTTCCTATCATCTGTGTTTCCTGTCTGCAAGCCTGCATACTAAATGCTAACCAGCTAGGCCAGCGCGACAGCTGCTTTACGGTAAAACAGCTGATCTGCGGAAGAGCGGAACCGGAAGAGACAGAGAGAAAAGTCCGCAGCAGGAAATCAGAGAAAGCAGAGTAGCGAGTGATCAGTATCGATCAGAAACAGATCAGATCAGAAACAGAGATGAGCCACGCAGGCGCAGAGCTGAGGATTATCTTCAGCCCGGGCCGCGTGCAGCTGATCCAGGTAAACACTCGCATGACAGTGCTAACAGCTAACGGTCCTGGAGCAAGTCCTGGAGTCTGCAGAGCAGGTCTTGGTCCTGGAGCCCTGTAGACCAGGTCCTGGAGACTGTAGAGCAGATCCTGGTCCTGTAACAGCTCCTGGTTTCTAATCACACTTACTGGTTTTTCAGGAGGAGCCTCTGGTTCTGGGTCCAAGGGTCCTGGTTACCGGGGCAACGGGTCTTCTGGGTCGAGCCGTGTGCAAAGAGTTCCAGAACAATGGATGGTCGGTCACTGGGACCGGATTCAGGAGAGCCAGGCCACGCCTCCTCCGCTGTGACCTCACAGACGAGGACGCCGTCAGAATACTACTGCAGGAGTACAAGGTACTGCAAATTGTACTACACTTACTGCAAGTTGTACTACCTGTACTGCAAAATGTTCTCTGATGTTCACTCACTCAACAACAGCAAACATTAAACTAACAAACCAGAGTTACCTGATAACAAGTTGAGAGGCTGTTAAAGCTATAATCTGTAATCCTGTTTCATCCTGACCACGCCCCCTCCGTCTCACATGATGTTTCACTGTTGCTGGAAATATTCAGCACATTCCTCTGTAGAAATACAGTTAGCAGGAGAGGGGGTGTGGCTTTGGAGGGAGATGATGGGGGGGGAGGAGAGGGTGGAGGTTAGAGGAGGTGTCACTTTCAAGACTTTCTGGCACTCTTGCTAGCGCTCTAAGATTACCAAATATAGCTTTAAGGTAGCATGCGGGGTTTTATGCTGTAAAGTGTACTCAAGCTGTACTACACATTGTGTACAAATACTATATAGTCTGTGTCATTGTAATTATTCATGTATCAGCCAGATGTGATCATCCACTGTGCAGCAGAGAGACGTCCAGATGTTGTGGAGAGACACACAGAGGCTGCTGTCAACCTCAACGTGCACGCCACAAGCACACTCGCCAAGGAGGCCGGTAGGTGGTGATGATGATGATGATGATGATGAAGAAGATGATGCTGATGATGCTGCTGTTGATGGAAATGATAATGATGATGCACGTGTCCAGCTGTTAGTGGGGCCTTCTTCATCTACATCAGCACTGACTATGTGTTTGATGGGAGGAATCCTCCGTACGGAGAAGATGACACTCCCAGTCCTCTCAATGTTTACGGACGCAGCAAACTGGAGGGAGAGAGAGAGACACTGAGACACTGTCCAGGTACCTGTCTGAGTCCTCACCTGTCTTACTCCTCACCTGTCTGACTCCTCACCTGTCTGACTCCTCACCTGTTAGGTGCGGTGGTGCTGCGGGTGCCGATTCTGTTTGGGGAGGTGGAGTCGGTGACGGAGAGCGCAGTGACGTCACTGTGGCTGAAGGTGCAGGAGGCGACGGAGGGCAGCACCCTGGATCACTGCCAGCAGAGGTTCCCCACCGACGCACGAGACGTCGCCGCTGTCTGCAGGAAGCTGGCAGAGAGAGTTAGACAGGTATCTGTCTGTCATATCCTGTCCCACCACCACTGTCTGGCTCACTACCTGTCTGTCTCTCTTCCAGGACCCGTCCATCAGAGGAATCTTTCATTTCTCGGGGAAAGAGCAGATGACCAAATATGAGATAGCTGTCGCAATCGCTCAGGCCTTCAACATGCCGTCCAACCACCTGATACCTGTAAATATATCAGCTGATATGTTAACGAGTCCACCTGTAGTATTAACTATTAGCTGCTTTTGTGGTGTAAATATTTTCTAGTATGATGTTTTTATAGTTTTAAATATTAGTGTCATTTTGAGTGATTAATAGCCTAACTGTCTGTCTGCAGCTGACAGAGCAGCTGCCTCAGCAGTCCACTCTTCGTCCAATCAACAGCCAGCTGTACTGTTCTCGTCTGGAGCTGCTGAACTTGAGTGTTGAGCCGCGACCTTTCACCTCTGCCATCACAGACTGTCTGTGGCCGTTCACACCTGACAAACGCTGGAGACAGACCGTCTTCCACTGACAGAGAGACAGGTTATTCACCTAGATTTAGGAAAATTGTGTTTGATCGTTTTTTTTGAGATGTGGATGACATCATCATTCAAAATGAGCATGACTGCTCTTTTTTCCAAAATAAAAGTGTCATTAAAGATGTATGGAGTCCTACAGAGACCTCTTTTCAGAAATTACCAAAATTATTTATACATACAGTATATATGTGTATAATGTATATGTATGTATGTATATCTATATATATTTATGTATGTATGTGTGTGGTGTGTGTGTATATCACAATAAGTTAAGGATCTTATAAATGAGTACTTTTCCTATTTGGTCTGAGTTTTAATGAAATTAGTAGTAGTTCCCTTTGATATTACTATTAATGAATGAGAAGAAACAACATTTTCATTAGTCCAGTAATCAAAAATCATAACCCCAACAATAACAAACAATAACAAAGATAGCCCCAAATAACCAGCACCGATAAGTCAGTAGTGGTTGTTTCCACCACCTTGACAGTGACGTCTTCTGCTCCTCACCAGCCTCATGATGTTGTTCTGAGGCCATGCTTCCGCTCCTCCACAGGTGCTCCACCCAGTTCTGCCAGGTCAGGTGGGGGTGGGGCGTATCTCGGTGATTCGGTGAACAAATCTTTTGAACGGATCTTTTTAATGAACGATTCGTACAGATTCAGTTCACTCAAAAGAACTGTTTTGCCCATCACTACAGCTTCACCCTTCCTGCCCCTGTGTTTTCCACATCTTATGATCGTAAGCCCGAGCCTCCAGCAGCTTTCATGGTGTCTGTACGTAGGAAATCTGACAGACATCGAGGCAGAATTAATACAAAATGCATTACACAATGCATTACGTTCAGACGTTATGTCATTCTCCAATGAATACTTGTTTGAACAGTACAATTTTTCATTAGACTCAGTTATTTACTGCAAGAACTTTCTCCAGCCACACATCAGATCTGACACCGCAGATGTGGGGTGTGAATATAGAATATATGAGAGCACACACATTGCCAGTGTGTCATCTCTTGCTCTCTATCTATCTGTATATATATACACAGGTAGGTAGATAGATAGATAGTCAGTTTAGTCAAGAGGAGTAATACCTTAATCAAGAGGACATAAAAGAAAAGTATATCTACAGCATTTTTTGGGGGGGTTGGGGTTAAAGCTACTTTGTTTAATAAAACAAATATGATTAAAAACTAAAGAAAGGTACAATTATGACCAAATGAAATATACCTTACTTGTTTGAATGATACGTTCATATTTAATGTTAAACTGCTTCCAGGTATGTTTCTCCTCTGTGGGATTGCACCTACATGATAATCAGATTTAATTCTAAATCACTCCACCACTTTTCACCTGTGTGCTACAATTTAAATTCAGTGTACCTCCAGTTCTACAGGTGTAAAATATGTTGATGGTGCTTTTTTCTCTCTGGTTGCCATGGTGAATCGAGGTATCGGGGCTCTTGTGGTCACTGCAAACAGTCACGGTGGTGTCTTGGTGTCAGAGGAGTCACCTGCAACGGTCGTCTGGCATTCAAACCAAAATGATGGAGTTGTTGTAAATGGTTTGTCTGGAAACCCTAGTACCCCTCACTACTGGTAAACAGGGCTGCACCTGTGCAGCAGTTATATAAGTGTCTGAGTGCATAGGTCCTCCGGTACTGATCATCATTGAAGTCCATTACTCCTGGGTCTGTCACCAACACTGCCAGTAGTTCTGTGTCTTTCTGCAAGTCTGCTGATGACACTTTGAGACACTAAGTTCACGAGCAACATCTGACTGCCTGCTACCGACCTGAAGGAGCACTATGGCCAGATGGCGCTGCTCGTCCATTAAGTGACATTGTATGTTCATGGCTGCTTGAATGATGAACTGGGAATGACTTACTTATTTATATTGATAGAAAATATATATATATATATATATATATATATATATATATATATATATATGTGTGTGTGTGTGTGTGTGTGTGTGTGTGTGTGTATACATATCCAAATAATCAGAATCAGGTGTTCCAATCACTTCCATGGCCACAGGTGTATAAAATCAAGCAGCTAGTCATGCAGACTGCTTTTACAAACATTTGTGAAATAATGGGTCGCTCTCAGGAGCTCAGTGAATTCCAGTGTGGAACTGTGATAGGATGCCACCTGTGCAACAAATCCAGTCGTGAAATTTCCTCACTCCTAAATATTCCACAGTCAACTGTCAGCTGTATTATAAGAACGTGGAAGTGTTTGGGAACAACAGCAACTCAGCCATGAAGTGATAGACCACGTAAACTGATGGAGCGGGGTCAGTGGATGCTGAGGAGCATCGTGTGAAGAGGTCACCAACTTTCTGCAGAGTCAATCACTACAGACCTCCAAACTTCATGTGGCCTTCAGATTAGCTCAAGAACAGTGCACAGAGAGCTTCATGGAATGGGTTTCCATGGCCGAGCAGCTGCATCCAAGCCATACATCACCAAGTGCAATGCAAAGCGTCGGATGCAGTGGTGTAAAGCACGCCATCACTGGACTCTAGAGCAGTGGAGACGAGTTCTCTGGAGTGACGAATCACACTTCTCCATCTGACAATCTGATGGATGAGTCTGGGTTTGGCGGTTGCCAGGAGAACGATACTTGTCGGACTGCATTGTGCCAAGTGTAAAGTTTGGTGGAGGGGGGATTATGGTGTGGGGTTGTTTTTCAGGAGCTGGGCTTGGCCCCTTAGTTCCAGTGAAAGGAACTCTGAATGCTTCAGCATACCAAGACATTTTGGACAATTCCATGCTCCCAACTTTGTGGGAACAGTTTGGAGCTGGCCCCTTCCTCTTCCAACATGACTGTGCACCAGTGCACAAAGCAAGGTCCATAAAGACATGGATGACAGAGTCTGGTGTGGATGAACTTGAC